>PVHY01007915.1:5510-29039 GCA_004024945.1 Uropsilus gracilis | reverse complement strand
GTTGTCTGCAACTTTCTGTTTCTGTCCCAACTTCACGGAAGCAATCATCAATGATGTTTTATATATATATTTATATTTCATCAGTCTAAACAGTGCCAAGAACACGAGTTCTTTCAGCAAATTTTGCTTTAGAGAGCATGAAATAGACTAAGTTACAACCACAACAAAAAGAGAAAAAGTTAATAAGGTAATTTAAATGAAGAGATTGACAATAGAGAAAATGTTCATCTATCACTCAGTGTGATACATTTTAGCTTCCAGAAATATCCATTCCTGTATAAGATAAACTTGATATAAGGATAAAGATATATGTAATATCAATTGTGCGTATAGCACATGCACATGTACCACATATTCTAGAGGGAAGGTAGAAATTTTCTTGTTTACTTTTCAAATTTTATCTGGTTTTCAGTGGTACTTTTAAACTTTTATTGACTACTGTTTTCACCAATCAGTGATAGAGTGATGGCAGTGGTGACAAGGATCTTCAATGTCATGGTTCAGGGTACTGGCATTTAACATCTGGGTTCAGGCTCCAATGAAGTCTTTTAGAAATGGAATGGTGATCCTAAACAAATTTCTCAACTTTTTTGTGCTTTACTTTCCTCATCTGTAAAATGGGCCGAATGTGGTGATGATTAAAATTAATACAATTGTTGTGTGAATAAAATTTGTTAATAAACATAAATCCCTGAACACATCTTGGGAAAATAGTAAGCTCTATATCTGCTAGTTATTATTTCTTTTACTGATGCTTGTGGAATCTTCAATCAATATTAAATACATGAACTAAATCTTCATTAAATTATCCTTGATTGTGATGTTTGTATGCAAAGTGACAAAATGAAATCTTACCCAAGAGAGAAGTTACAAGTAGGAATCTTCCATTAGCTCTTTTGATGCTCCTTGTTGGGGGGATACTTGTCTAGAAAATGGGGACCTGGAGTTGGAAACACCTCTCTACTTATTCTCCTGCAGATGGACTGTAGTTATTTTTTAATAAATTTAATTGTGAAGAATGACTGGAAGACAGGGAAAGTAAATTTGGCCTTATCTCAAAGTCAAATTATCCAATCCAAAATTATTAAAAAAAATAAAATGTTAAGTCAAATATATTTTCATTGCTGAGTTCAGTGCTTATTCAAAACTTATACAGAAAGGACACTACAGAGAGAGTGAAGGTAAAGCACAGGATGTTCAGTTAAATGTGAATTTAAATGCAACTGTATTTTCATTTTTTGCTGTTGTTTTAACCTTTTGATAAATCTGATAGTCCCACTCAGAAATCACAATAATTACTAACTCAACTCTTTCATGATGGGGAAACTGAAACCAGTAATGAAAAAGTCTCCCAAGTCCAGTGAATGGGACCTAAGACTCAAAGCTGGGTCTGATGATAACTTTTCTTAAAATAAAGCACAAAGAACTTTCAATTTTTAAAAAGCAAGTGGAAGGAAGAGGATACATCTCTCATTTCTACCCTGATCCAATTATATAATGATATCTTTCTTGAATTTGGAGTTCAGTTTCTAAGGTATTTATGAAGCCCTATAGGACATTACCACTTTGTTACCATTTCTAAAATCATTAGCTTATTAATTAAGATTGTGTGACCCTGCTTTGGAAAGCTTATTGTATTGCTTTTGTCTATTCTACAATAAACAACAGCCCAGGCAGGTTGGCATTAATTATGTTAGGGCTCAATTCATCTCTATTGATGTTAGTTCACAAGAAATGCTTTATAGCATTAACATTTTGTACTGTTTATCCCATATTCTATTAATCAAAAGCAACAGCATCATAAAACACTACAACCCCAACTGAACAACATTTCCATGTGCCTACTTTCAACTATGGAAGCTACACATCGCACAAAAACTGATTCTCTTTTTTTCCCCCTTGAATGAATTTAAATTTCAATAAGAGGGCATTATTTTCTCTGGTTTTCTTAGTTCAAGATAGTGGACATTATCATACTAACAATATCAGGATAGAAAAAGTCACTAAATTTTCATTGAACCTCTTCCCAAACTGTTCTATTTACCTAAAGTAAATTCAAGCATCCAGCCCACTAATCATTTTGTTTTGCTTTTCATTGAAAACACTTATCCAATTCCACCAAAATAGGAAATGGACTAAGATTAGGAACAGGGAGAGGTTAAATTAGCCTCCCTTCTCTTCTACTATAAAACAGTTGGTGTTGTCATGAAAATGTTTATCCTGATCGCTCTGTAGGCAAGTTATTTATGCCTGTGTTACCTGTTTGGATTGTGAGTTCCCTGAAGGCAGGGGCTGTATTGATCGTTACCACCTACAGTAATAATAAATCACTACATTTGTTTAGCACTTCACTGTTTTTAGAGACAAATACACATGCTACCATATATTGAGCTTACTGCTTATTACTTCTGGCAATGTGATCAGTACCTTAACCCCAGTATTTCACAACAATACAGAATAGTTGAAATATTAGCACACCTTATTAACAGGCCTAGAATCAAACAGAAGGCTTAAGAAAAATAGTAATTAAGAACAGATGGAAAATGATAAAGGGGGAGTTTAAATCTATAGCTCATGGCATTGGAAATTCTCCTTTTTTTTTTTAACCCATTAGCTATAATGAGTAAAGACTTCAGGAGTGACAGATCATGATTGTGCTGATTTTTCAACCCCCTCTCACCAAGAAACACATGAACAATGCAACTATTCCAGGACCACAGAAACTTACTTGCCTAGCCCTAGAGATCATGAGATAACACCATTGGTCATCTTGCAAGTTGCACAGATTTGATTATCTGGCCTTTCACTGTTTATTCCCTCCTTTGCACAATGAAGAACGTAAAGAGTACTAAGTATCTTCTTCAAGTAACACTGTCCTGTACAAATAAGGATCTGGAATAGGGATCACAGAGTCTGAAGATATGATATTAGATGTAGGCTTCAATTTCTCCTCCTGCAATATCATGAGATTGATCTATATTATCAGTTTCCTTCTAGTTATGATAGCTAAGACTTCCTTTAATATCTTGTAAAATGAGACACCCCAGCACCTGCCACATAAATAAGTTATTAATAATTAATCTCGATGAATTAATGAATACATAAATCAATTGGGCAAAAAGTGGCCCTTCAGTTCTCAGGAATCACTAAGATGTTCTTTACTTCAAGACATGATAAAAGATGCAAGTTCACAGTTTGCAATACTTGCATGATGAACCTTCCAATACATCTCCATCTGGCCCTGATTTTCCATTTTCCCAATTAGGAACAACTTTTCCCATTCATTGGAATCACTTCTTTTCTTATGTTTACAAAACAGATGATTTGGTGATTTTACATAATTCATCCTAAACATAGCCTAGCTCAAACTGAGTCCAAGTACCCAGCACAGCAGTACAGAACTTTGCATTAGATTTAAAGAACATGATTTGGGGGAAGCCTTTGAAAATCTAGGAAGAGCTTCAACCTGACAATAAATCTAATCAGAGTAACACCACCCTGTGGGCCAGTCCCACATGTGCCATGCATGTGTTTATATTGTGAAGCAGAATTTATAGTGTTTTGGTTCATTATAGTCTGGCTGTTCAAGTGAAGGCAGAAAAATGAGATTTTTTTTAACATAGTTTTAACTTTCTATTTACATACCTTACTTGATCCAGATGAAAACATTTGAAACAGCTGCATCCCTTAGATGCAAAGGGTTTATTAGTTGCCTACAGGCATTCTGGATTTGGGTGGGGTATTTGGGTTTCTCTTGGCAGGCTCAAGGGAATCAGTAGAACAGATTGAGTGGAAGTCTAATTGTTTACAAAGTAGGCTGAGACACAAGTGTAGTTGAAACCACAGGTGCAGTAAGTGAAAAACTTCTATTTTCAGATTGGTCAAGAAAAAAGGAAAATATTGCTTTGGAATTGCTGTCTAGTGCTTTTCTCACCTTCACAAGTAAGCAAACGGTTGCACAGTATTTCACATTCTCTCTCATGTATCTTACATACATTGACTCATCGGAAAATCTTAACACTTTCATCAGCCCCATATTACTAACAAGCAATCAAAAACCCAGAGAAATAAAGTCATTCTGTTCACTCATTTATCTAAAGTTATTCAGCTACATAAGTGCCCAAAATAGTGCTTGAAATTAGACAGCCTGACTCTGGAGTGGATGCCCTTAACAACTGCCACGTTAAAACTGCCTCTACACATTCCTTCTTTCATTATTTCAATGGTCTCCAAACTGGTCGCCCCACCTGTATCTTGTAAACCCCACCTCCCAGTCCATCCCTCACCAGCATCATCTGTCCATAATTCAGTTTTAATTTATGCTGTTCAAAACTCTTCAATTGGTCTCCACTATCTTTCCAAATCAAGTGACAGATTCTTACCTTCTCATCCACATCTCCACAACTTTACCGCAAAGGACTTTTTCAAACTATCTACTAAATTAAATCTCTCCTTCTACAACCTTATGTTCCTGGTAAACTTACACTTTGTCATTCCCAGAACATGGCTTTGATATTTCTGTGCCCATGACTTTGTCAACATGGCATGGTTGACTGTCGGGCAAGTGATCTGGTCAGGCTTTCTCCTCTATTAGCCTGTATAATAAGCACCTGCTGTGTTACACCATCCCCATGACTGGGTATAAGCCTGACTCAGTGGGCACACCTGGGAAGAAAGGCTAAGAGGGTGGCATTGCCCCGGGGTGGGAGAGCATGAGAAAAGGAAAGAGTACAAGAATAGAGAGGAGAGCATGAGTGAGAGTATGGGAGAATTTCAGAGAGAGAAGTCAGAGAAAGAGTGTAAAGATTCCTGGGGGCAAGGGGTTTACCTGCTTTCCAGCCCCATCTAGCCCTGCCACCCCTCCCCAGGCCCTGCCCTGCCTCATGTGTCTGTGTAACTGCTAGAATCAATAAAGGACCTACCAGATTAGTGAGCCTGATGCTTGTACTGCAAATGGCATCACAAGCAGGCTGCTTTCCCTGACAATGACTCACCACAATACCAAAGCTAATATAAACTTCACCTGCCCTGCAATGTGTAAAAGTCATTTGCTCTCTGTTATGCACTACCACATTCACATATTGGATTCCTAGCCCGACAATGTGACTATATTTAGAGACTGGATCTCTAAGGCTGCCATTAAGATTAAATGAGCTCATAATGATGGCTTCTAATCCAATATGACTGGGGTTCTTTTAAAAGGATGGAAAGATGCACACAGAAAAAACTTGGGGAAAACACAGCAAGAAGATGCCATTTTCAAACCAGGAGGAGAGATCACACTAGAAATTAGTCTTGTTGGCACCCTCATCTCAGACTTCCAATCTCCGGAACTGAAAAAATAAATGTAGTTTAAGCCTTCTAGTTTGTTGTCATTTGTTATGTCAGTCTGAGCTGACTAATACTCTATCTTGATCATAAGGATAGGAATATGATTATGTTTAATGAGTCCTATAAATTTGATAATGTGCTAATAAAGAAGGAAAAATAAAGAGGTACTAGCCCTTGATGTTCAAAATCACTCACTGTTAGTACACTTATTCTGGGTCACTGTACTGCATTGTTGTTATTATTATTTTTTTTTTTGGAGACACGTCAACTGATCTGATAGCACTTTTGAAAATATTTAAAGACAGCATTCTTACATATTCTACAGAATATTCCACAAAGCATGAATGGCTTGATATACCATGTCTCTTCCTTTTCACTATCCGTAAGCAACTCCATGCTCTCCCCCAAATTTAGAGAGATGTCATTTATGAGAATGTACACACTTAGTCATACCACAGTGTAGTTTAACACACTGTTCACATTTCATCAGCACTTCTGAGAAGGCACATCAGCCTTCTTTGATGGCAAAGAACTGTGCATTAATAAATGGATAGTTACAGAGGAAAAGTGTCAGTAGTTAGGAAGAAAGATTACAGGGTGATTTTAGTTTCTTAGGAAAATAGTCTCTCTATTTCCAAATTTTCCCTGACCATCAGGTATTACTTTTAAAATTAGGTGGGGGTAGGGAGGAGAAAAGAAATTTTAATGAATAGAATTCCTAGCTATTCAGTCTCCCTGGTCCCTCCTAATAGGGTCTTAATAGAGTTGCCTTCTGCAATAAACAGCATTCTTAAGGCTCCTTGGTTTAACATCACCTTCTTTTATACTTACTAAATCTATGTGCATTTCCCCAGGTCAGTCTAATATAATGACCGTGATAATAGAAGCTATTGAGTAAATGGGACTAAGTACCATAAAATTGTAATCAAAATCTTTGAATTTCCATCACATCTTTAGAAAACTTACACAAAACTTATACTACCTGGTACTAGCCAGTGGGCCAGGAAGTATAAATAGGGCTAGAACAATCTTCTAATCACTAATCAGAATGTGGTTGCCAATTCAATACCTTTGCTCTATGTTGGACTAAGGAATGAGTGAAACAGATGAGCAGATAAAGAAACTGAAAAATAAACTCCCAGTGGAATACTACATAGCTGCTAAAAACAGAAAAGAATAACTTTGGGGACAAAATGAATGTACCTCAACGTGATTTGTACTAAGTAAAATAAGTCAGAAAGCGAAAGGTGATATTGGTTTTACTCATCTTGTAACCAAATAACACAGGCAAAAGAGAGTAGGAATACATTTTGAACTTAGTGAAAGAATTTAATGATTGCTAGAGGGACATAGGAAGGGAAAAGGAGATGCAGACAGGACTCAGGTGAGGCATTGGCACAGGTCATTTGGTGAAGGGTGAGTGGAACATGTTCACATGTGGGGAAATAATGTAACCCCAAAATTGAAATAGTAAACAAAAAGGTAAGTAGTATGGTTCAAATGGACAACTACTATACCATACCATATTGTAAATCTAGTTTATTCACACATTTCTCTCATAATGTTGTTGCTGACCCAAATCACTCTCAATATGTAAGAATAAAGAGCCCTTTGAGAGATTAAAAGCATTAAGATGGTTATGTCTTATTCATTTGGGAGGCAATATAGAGGAATGCTTCAGGATTACTCAAACAAACATTTTATTTTGGTTTTTTTTTTTTTGTTGTTTTACCTTGCATAGTTTAAATTCCAAATGAATTTGCTATATGACTGTTCCCTTTCCATGCTCATTTCACACCAGACTCCACTGACTCCACGGTCCATTGTTCGTGGAGCAAGAACAATCTCAGAAAACAAAGACTGGATCCCAAACACAAAAGGAATTGCTGTAGAGCCTAACAGGCATCTTCCCAATGCAATAAGCAAGCAAACAAAATTCTGACATTAAAAGGAAGAAGACATAGATTATCAACTAATTTCTCATTGAGATACATCACTATATATATTTAAAATAAATTTGTGCCAGACCTTGAGTTAAGCTATATTTCAGAGCTCCAGGTCAGGGTTATTTCCACCACATTAATGATTCTCAACCTTGGATGCACATGTGAATCACCTATAAAGCTTTAATAATTACCACTGTCCAGTCACACAGCAAGAGATTCTGGCTTAATTGGTCAGAAGTGTGGTCTGTGGGTAGAAGTTTTAAGAGGTCCCCGAGTGAATCTAATATGCAGCTGTGATTGCAAACTACTGATCACAGTGTGTTGCCTCTCCAGATGCCTCCTTGCTAACTAGAAAGGTCCCAAGGGCAGTGAAAAAAAGAGTAAATGGCACCTACCTTGTTCACACCATCCTCCCCTCTCTGGCCCTTGTCCCTACTCATGTACTACAACACATAGTTGTATAGTGAGTATATAGTATATACTACAACACATAGTATAATGAAGTGTTTATTTAACTGACTAGCTTCGATTTTTAGAGAAAAAAATCTTTACATTTTTTTCTTAAAGAACCCAATAGTAAATATTTACTGTGGAAACCATACAGTTCATATGCAGTTGTGTAGCAACTACTCTACAGTGTCATTGTATAGACAATGAAGCCATAGGAAAATATGTGTATCATGCGTGTGACTATATTTCAAAAATATTTTACAAAAATGCACACCCAGCTCACAGACCATCTAGTTGTTGACCTCTGATTAGGAATCTCTAATATCTATTAAACTCATTACTATATATCCTTTATAACTGAGACTGAATTGATTCTGATACTAGTGATGTTTAGAATGCCATCAAAGTTGTTGTAATATATTTGCCTGTCAGAAGGAAAGATTCTCCTATGTGTATAACTGATGCTGGATAGAGATATTTTTTTTCATGGTATAGGCCACAATTGCTTCACAAGAGCCCACATAGGTTTAGTACCTCCCTAATATCCCCACAGGGGGATGTTTTCCTCTGAAATTTTCCCAATACCTTCTTTGTACTTGAACTGTATCATCTGTCACTTTCCAAATATATATTTTACATATTCCATTTCCCACTCAAAATCTTACGCATATAGATTATAGTTACTGTAACTAGCAGTACTACTAGTGCTGTTATTGCTATCATTTGCATATGCATGGTTCTTTGAAACCACTTTCACATTCACTACACCATATGATTAGAGGACACCCCTAGTAGAAGACAGGTAGAATCATGATTATCAGCACGTGAATGTTAAGATGGGGAAAAATGATACTCAGCAAGATTATTGAGCAGTAAAATGAAGAATCTAAACTTGAATCCATGTCTCATGGCAGCAGGAAAATGTGTTTAGTTAGGGTAGGGTTACTACAGATGGAGTCAAAGAAAGCTGTATTCAATATCACTGTCAAGTATCCATGAAGTTTGAATGTTAAGGTCAGTGAACACCAGATCAAACAGACTATGAAGAAGCTCTATGACACTGATGTGTCAAGGTCAACACCCTTCCTGATTAGACTTGAGAAAGAAAAGGTATATGTTCCACTGGCTCTGGACTATGACTCATTGCATATTGCCAGTAAATTGGGGTTATCAAACCATGAATCAAATTGACTAATTCTAAATATAACTATTTTTAACATCAGAAAGAAATTCATTTAGTAGTTTTAATCTTGAGCAAAAGATTAAGATGTTTTATTTTTACAATTACAAAAATATGAATACCAGTAAATTCTTACCCTTTTAGGTTTATTTTGAGGATTAGAAACAATATACGTAGCGCTAATATGTGCTACGTAATGGTAACTGCCATTACTACTGTTAATACTGTTGTGGTTCCTGATTATCCAGAGCTCCTTTCTATTTTGCACAAGCTTCCATTCACTGTTACATGAATGATTTAATAGTGTTTTTAATTTAATTGGTACACAATGTTTAATGAAGCTAATTAATTAAGTGATTAACTAGTTAATGGTTTGGCTATATAGGCCTGTTTTTATAAGTTCCTTTTATCGTAAACCTTTCAAAAGTAATGAAAATACTCCTTAAAGTAGAAAAAAAATTAGATGACTCCTTTTATCAAAGGTAATACCAAAGGGAACTTCCTTCTCCACTCAAAATAAATCTCCTTAGTCAAGTGCATACACCCAGAAACACTTTTGTTAACTATTTAAAAGAGCATAAGTCCCAACTGATTTCTCCTCCTAATAGAACAATGATGTTTAAAAGTCAACAAAACCCACGTGGTTAGCAGGATTTTCTGATGCTCAACTTTAGCTGAATCATCAATAATAATAACTTCTTATGAGTTTGTAATCCAAGCGTTGGGAGGCAAGAGGCCAGGATCCCTGGATCGCTTGAGTTCATGGGCTCGAGACTACTCCAAGCATTATAGTGATACCTGGTCTCAAAAAAGCAGCCGGGCACAGTGGTGGTCTCCTGTAATCCCAACTTCCTGTGAGGCTGGGGCTGGGGATTGCTGAGTCCGTGGGACTATCCTGGGCAGCATAGCAAGACCCAGTCTCAAAAAAAACAAAGTAAAACAAACAAAAAAATCTTGGTTTAGAATTTTTCTTGGAAGATAAAATACCCCTGGAGTGTTCCGCACAGGGTCAAAAGTTCAGTCTCAGAGCTTGTTTTGGCGAGCAATCAGCTCTCATCTACTCCACTGGAAAATCAGTGACTACATTAATTAAGAGATAGTAAGCCACCACTGCTTGTCAGGCACTTTACTGAACTCTGTTGATGAAAGAAGCAAAAATGATGGTCTATGAGTTCAAGTAGTTTATAATCTAATGAGCAAGAAAAACTTTGACGTAGACTCTTACATGCAATGCAGTGTTGGTGGGTGGCAGGAAGTAGTGAGAAAGAGATAGAATTGTATTCACAGAAAGTTTCCAAGAGTTCCAGATTTCTACAGTGTATATATTGAGTCGTAGCATATGGGAAGATATTTGAAGACAAATGACTAGAAGAAAAAGAATCTTCACCAGCTGGCTCAAAAGGAGGTCTGATGAGCAAGTTTCCTGAAGATATCTGCTACACACAATCATTCAGACTTCATGCTATCTTATAACTTTTCCCTCCTTCGAGTCTTTGGTGACTTTCCCATTCAATCATGCAGTCAATGCAAAGACAGAAAAGTTTATATGATGAAGATTTCTATGGGTCAAATCAGCAAGTGGACTTATAATCCTGTCCCTAACTCATTTATTAAAATTCTGTCATGTGGTAACCATAAGGAAAACAAAACAAAACAAAAATATTCCATTTGTACATTCAGGAAGAAGAAAGCAAATCTATATTAAAAAGATCTAGTAATTTCCTTCACAAAGTGCCATCTGACCACCAATCTGCTGATTCACTCTTTTTTCAGCATATTGAACATGCTTACATCCTCCTCAAGGAAACAAGAGTTCTATCAGTCATTGCACAAAATTCCAAGTGCAGCATGCCTGAGTCTATCCTCTTTGTCCAACAGTAATAGATATCCTTTGGTCCAATAATCTACATTTTCTATTTAATAAATAACAGTGGAATAAAGACTAGCAAAATGCAAACAATTACTAAGAAATAGAAAGAATGTAGAACACATGTAAGTGACTGGTCCACACAAATCCTTACATCCCAAGGAAAGTAAGTTTAGTGCCTTGCAAGATGGGAATGGAGAAAACTAATTGACTAGACAATGATGCTGTTCTTGAGAGTTTTGTCTGTTTGTTTTATGATTGCTTACTCCATCTTGGGAAATAATTCCTTGTCCACTATCCTTTGTGACACATGCCAAATAAGTCTTGGTGTTTTCTCAAAGCAGTCCAAATTTCATGGCCAACTTTCTGCCAGGTCAAGTATGAGAACCTGAAGAAATTATAATCATGTTTTTTGTCTTTAACCCTACATCATAGTTCTTTTATTAAATTTATATTTACTTTTATTGTGTATATATAGAAATATTTTAAAAATCTCATTTTTTCCCACATCATTGTATTCCCTGGGGCTCTCTCAACACCATCTCACCTGTGAACCATGACGTACTAGAAAATTCAGTAGGTCTACCTATTTCCTATTTGCTTTTTGTCAGCTATTCAAGAAAATATGCACATTCAAAGATTTGCCTCTAAAAGGAGAACAAGAATATTGGTGAGCAGCACTGTTTGCTTCTATAATACCAATAGTTTAAAAAAGAGGAGAATAAGAATATTCATTTATATTTACTTGTCATTTCAAAACTAAACAGTATAAAGATAAACACTGAGAGCAAGAGAAAACAGAGAGAATAGAGACAAGGGTGGGAGCCTGATTTTCAGTTTATAGCTGTTAACATTGTTTGGATTTTTGAACCACCTAAATGTATTACCATCTCCAAAAAAGAATAATAACAACTTTTAAAATGAACATAAAGAAAACCTGGTCTTCACAATAATATGAACAGTTTGTCTTCCTTCAATTCTTCATCAGCTTCATTTCTCACTGATGATGTTTATTTTCACCAAATTTTATTCAGACACAAAAATGTGAGCGGATTGAATCAGGGCTAAGAGCCACATGGTAAGACTCACACCAAAATCCCCAGTACAATAGTACAACTTTGTTGCTTCTTGGGGAAGAAATGGCAATATAGGTGGTCATATTTTTATAGGTATCCTTAATGACTAGCATAACATTCTCTGGAATAATGGTCAGATAAAAAGTTTGTATCTGAATAAGTAGAAAGAACAAGAAAGGATTTTCATACTAGTGTGCAAGAGAGAACTATGAAACCAGCCTAAAAAAGGTTTACAGTGAATTTCTAAATCATACCTGGCAATCAAAAGCAAAGCAGGATTTAAGGCAGCACAAATTGGCCTTTCAAGTCAGTCAATACACAAGTGACAGACCAACAACTGCATTCAACAATGACCAGCTGCAACTGGTGTCCAAAACATTTTAAAAGGAGGTAATCTTAAAAGGAGGCAAGAGGCTTGGTCTATATGGTCCCAGGAAACAAAAACCTTAGATGAGAATCCCAAATTTAAAGTAAGTCCCAAAGTAAGGCATTTTAAAAAATGGTTGTTTTTTTCTAATAATGTTTGTTGAGGTTATATTGGTTTTAAATGTTGACCTTAACATACTCTCATTCTTCCCCTCTGTATGCCGCAGCTTGAACACTGTGTATAGCATATAGAGTGAACCAGTTAGTAAGTAGAACACAAACACAATCTCTCTCTCTCTCTCTAACCATTGCTGCAGATGACAATGATACCTAGAAAATACATATTTGTTGGGCCTTTGCCATATCAAAGGGATATAATATGTGCTGTAGTGCACATATTATAGAACTTCACTTGGAAGATTCAAAAACCACTAAAAAAATAATAAGTGGTGTTTATTAAATTCTTACATTTATTTCCTAGGTGTGGTTAAATGTTATATATACTAAGTCATTCTTTTTGATAAAATGGCCCTTGTATAAGCACTTAAGTTGTAAATAAAGCACTGATATGTCAATACTATATGAAGGTAAAATATAATGTAAAATTTGGCTCCTAGATAAAATCTGTGAAAATTCAGAGCAGGCTTCCAACAGTGTCCTCAGTTTCTCAATAGTACCAATAGATTTCAATATTCATCAGATGAAGGGTGAGATCTACAGACATGAAAGATGAAGATTCAGAAAATTCCTTAGGGTAATCGTTTATCAACATACAACTCCAGGGAGAATTGAAGTAAGTAGATTTTTATTTTAAGTTATGAAGTTTTAAGAGTCATTTAGGGAGCTTGATATTAAGTATTCCATTCTATGGTTTGAGTTGTTAAACCTTTAGGGAGAGACTTAAAGTTGCACATGAAAATAAATGGATTGTGCCAGCACAATAGGCAATACTCTCCACAAGTTCAACAACTTGTATTTAAGAACAACAACCCTTATCACAAACTTCCAAGAAAGAGTTTAGACTCTAACAAAAAGACAATTGCATTAACACCAGGGAATCCGGGTTTCAAGTCCAATCTTCACTTATGTGTTGATAGCACTTGGACACAATCTGCAAGTCTCACCTTCAGCGCAGCTCTTGAGATGGACATGGAGAGATACACCTTTGGTCCCCTTCTAAGGAAGATCTTGCCTCAGTGACTGGAACTGCCAACTCAGACAGCTCTTAGCTGGCAGTTCTTCAAGTGTTGCCTCTAATGCAGAGCTTCTTGACCCAAGCAGACCTCCTTCCTGGATGTACTATACAGCAAGAACTGATGAAGATCAGACAGCAAAGGCTTGGCCACTACAGTCAAGTTGGTATAATCCTTATTTATTTATTTATTTATTTATTTATTTATTTATTTATTTATTTATTTATTTATTTATTTATTTATTTATTTATTTATTTATTTATTTATTTATTTATTTATTTTTATTATTATGAAGTTTATTCTGGTTGACAATTTAGACCATAGACATGTATATGAAATTCCCATAAAAGGGATGAGTATGTGGGGGGTTGATAAATTAAGAAAAAAAAAAAGAATCAGTACAATTTCCATGCTGGGGAGAAGCAGCTCTCCTGCCTGCCTGATACTATGCAGATGGCTTTCTTTTTCTTTCTCCATTCCCTAATAACCCTGTCCCCCCTTTTTTTTTTAATTTAATTTAAAATTTTTAATTTGCATATATATATTTATATTTATATTACATTAGCCCATTATTGTGTACCCTGGGGCTTTCCCACTTCACTAACATTTGTTAACCATCCTGATCTTTTGTGCCTTTCACCTCCACCACCTTCTTCCCCCTCCTCCTCTCTCGCTTCATGGTTCCGTCCCATTGGTTGTTTTCATTCTTTCTCATTTTTTTGTTTGTTTTCCCCTATATCCATCATATAAGTGAGACCATCCTGTACTTCTCTTTTTCTTTTTGATGTATTTCTGCTAATATGAGTCTTTCTAGTTCCATCCAGGTTGCTGCAAATGACATGTGTTTCTCCTCCTTGATGGATGCATAGTATTCCATCATGTATATGTACCACATTTTTTTTTAGCCAATCATCTGTTTTGGGGCATTTGGTTTGTTTCCAATTCTTAGCAATTGTAAACAGAGCTGCAATGAACATGCATGTACATGTGTCCTTTTGAATTAATGTTTTCATGTTCTCTGGGTAGATTCCTAGTAGTGGGATTGCTGGGTCAAATGGTATTGGTATAATTCTTATGGGCCATTTTAGTTCCAGAGTATCTTCTGGTGTTAGTTGATATTATCAGACAACTAATTGAGTTCTCTTATGGAAACTACACTTTTTCTCTGCACATTCCTTCATCTCCATTTCCCAATAGGCATGGATCACAAGGACCAAGATGTTCCCCAGTAAACATCAAGCACACTATTCTGTTTCAGTTTCAACATTTACTTCCCAGAGCATTTACTTCCACAGATCACTCAACACTGAGCTAAGGCTTACTTTCATCATCTTTTAGTAAAACAGAGGTCAAGTTTTCATGAAGTGACTTGAAAAGTTAGTTTGCCACTTTGTATCTCAACTACTCATTTACAAAATGGGAATACTGCTCATCTATACCTGTGAGTTCAGGTGTTATTTACAATCTTCCCTGTGGTCATGTAGAATATGAAAGTCCTACTGACATAGTGTGAAGTCAGAAGCTGAAAATTTTACCCTGATTAAAACATTCTTTTCCAAACCAGCTTCCAAGTATTTACAATGTCACATTTCTGCCAATGGGCTTAAATTACAGATTTTTCAATAGCTGAAATAAGAGGAAGTCCCTTGCAAAATTTACAGATATATTAGCCCCTTTATAAAAACAGATTTTGGAGAAGGAAAGTAACAAGAAAAGATGCATAAGAACTTTGGTCTCTACAGAGAGAAAAGTGGTTGATTATATGGAAAACAAGTTTCCCACTATTGGCATATGCATTTCAGGGGGTTGGGAGCAGTTTCTGAATTGACAAGGCAGTATATTGAATATTTAGTGCACTTCAACCTAAGCCCATCCTTTTCTTTATGGACTATCATGGAGAAAACATTAGAAATTAAAGGACTGAGTCCTGAGTCAAGAGTTGCATAAAGAATTGCTCCAAATTTTTGAATGTTCTAAAATTAATTTTTATATTTAACATTTTGAATTTAAAATTGTATGTCTTTTTGAAATAAGACTCATTTCAAGAATGTATACTGCTAGATTCTAAACAGAATTGAAGAGTTGAAATTACCTAAATAGTGCTGCAAGAACACAAATATGGGTAAATGGAATAAAGGAGAAAGCTCAACAGCAGAGCCAAGTACCTATAATAATTTTGTACATTAAAAATGAGATATAACATAATCTGTCCTTGTCCCACCTTGGACCTATCAATCCAGGGTCTTACTTTCCTATTGTCTTTATTTCTGATCTTTAATTTTACCTTTCTTAAATAAACATGTCTCTCTCATTCAGAAAAAAAAAAACTAAAAAATAATGTACATTTCACTTTTTAAAATTAATTAATATATATATACTTACACATGTGTAAATATGAATTTATGTAGGTAGAGCTCAGTAAACAGGAAAATATTTAAACTTGGGAAGAAAAAGAGTCAATCATTGTATAAAGGATATAAAAAAGTAACCATTTTGCAAAACAAAAACTAAATTTCAGTTCTTTTAACCCTTCAAAATATGATTTATATAATGTTAGACAAATAACGTGACTCCATTTAACAAAGGGACTTTGTTTTTGATGTGAGTATGATTACTTTATGAAAACCCCAGGGAAATACGACATATAAAGGAATACAATTATTGTTTCTCATACTGGAGGTTCTCCAAGCTGTGTCAGAAAAGAAGCTGGCCAAAGGAAAAGTGCATGGAGAGAGAGTGAAGGGAAAACAAATAACGGTGTTTTAATCCTCAAGTGTTTTCAGCAATGAAGATGGAATGTATGTCCATTCATCTGCCCCCTCGCCCCCACACCAGGTACTTCTTGTGGTCAAGTGGGTCATGACTAAGAGAAATCAGCAATATCACTTCATTAGTTTAGGATTTAATTTCAGTAGATGTGATTTTTTCAATTTCAACATCCTTTCCAAATTAAAAGTTATAACAAAATGGGTAAAAAACAGACGAATATGCCATTTTGATTTCTGATCTGTTCTATGTGACAATTTCTCTCTTGTGCAGCCATTGTCCTCTGATTCTTCTCCCAATTCATTATGACAGACATCACAGTCACACTTTTAATTTGTTGCATAATGTACTATGGAGTTGGGAGATTTAATAGACTTGTCACTTGGATAATTTCTTCGCTGTCCACGGTGATGTTTTTTGAGTTTCAGTAACTGAATGTTGGACTTATGACTTGGTTTTTCAATTTCCTTTTGTTTTCTCTCCTATGGATCATTTCTTCATGTTTTGATTCTAATTACCAAGCTGTTCCCTTTACAATATATTCTCAACTATTTTTCTAGACTTTTATTTCCACATTTTTAATTTCCTAAAATACTCTGACTTGTTCTTTGGTTGTTTCATTTATTTCTTAAAATGTATAAAATATCTTTTTGTTATTTCCAGGGTATTCCGTTTTCTCTTATCTCTGGGAAGAAATTGTATCTCTTAATTGGTTTCTTTCTTTATGTCTGCCTTTTCAAGATTATTTTTATTTGTTATTTAATTAGTCTGCTTTGTAAGAGATTTTTTCTCAGATACCTTTCTTCTTGAAATCTTTTATCTAATTTTTTGTCAAAATTTCTGCTTGTCAGAAAATGAATATCTCTTTACAAACTATGGAGATTAGCTATGTAGTTTAGTGTGGCAACTTGCTTCATAACAATTTAATCATTTATCTTAGGTGAGGATCTGTACATAAAATTTTATTTCATATCATTTAAAAATTCAACCTCATATAATTAAATTTCATATTCTGAATAATTTTATTTCAGAAGTTTTGATAATATTGAAGCAAGCTTTCCATAATTCAAGACTGCGTTTTATAAAATGTAACTTTTTCTTATTTTTTAACTATTTAAATTCATAACCCATAATCTAATAATCTGAGATTATCAAGGTGGAGCAAGGATTTCTCTCTATATTTTCTCAAATAACAAGGTATTTTTCCCAATAGAATTTATTGAGAAATTCACTGATTTGAAATGTCACTGCTCTCAGTTAAGCTCACATTTGACTGAATGACTTAAAAACCTGATCAAAGTGATTAAATCAAGTAGATTTATTTCCCACATTTAACTATAACTTTGGAGATAAAGAACCCTGGACTGGATTTTGCTATGTTGTTTAATATCCTAGTCTCTATCTCTATTCTTCTGTATCTCACATTTTTTATTCTCATGGGTGCCTGATATCTCATGAAGGATACTGGATCCCTCAGATAAAATCAACGTATTCAGGAAGGAAAGAAGAAAAAAATAAAGGAGAAATTGAATAAAAGAGAAATATTTAATGAATCTTATCAGTATTTTATGAACAACTTTCACTGCAAAAAGGTTGGTAAATGAATTTTTAAGGCCGTATCTATCACTGCCATAATAGCAATAGATTTACATCAATACAGAAGAAAGAGAGGATGTGTTTTGGATGCAAAACTAATAGTGTTGGTACTAAATTGTTAGAGATGGACATGATGGATATAAAACAATAACTCAGAATATTTTTATAAAACTATTACAACATCTAGCTATATATATTTAAAATGATGAAAACTAGTAAACAAGGCAATTACAAACTCTGGGAAAAACAAAAACTCATGCTTTGCTTCAGCCATCATTATTTACTATTTGTCTCATTAATAATAGATTTTGATAGCTCTAATAGTATAAAGCTAAAGTTTTCTTCACTTCAAAGGATAAGAAAAAAATTTTCAGACGCAACCATCAACAATCTTGATATTCAGGTACCAATACATAAAAAACTTTCCAAAGGGGACTAATAAGAAGAGTATCACAGATCCTCTAGATTCAAGTGAACTTTGTATCAATTTAGGGTGACTCTCCAGCTTAACTTTTTTCTGTAAATTCTTTTCCAAGAGATTATTTCTGCTTGAATGCATCCTCTGACAGGGAGCTCACTACGCTTCCAGACAGTTCTTTCAATTCCTGCACACTTCTAATCACTGTCAAATCATTCCCTATAATCTACAATGCTGTTTGAGTACTGATATAATACAAGATCCCTAGTACCAGTAATCAGAGTATTATTAATCAACCTGCTGTCACTTCATTTTATTCATTTCTTTCTATTCCATAGAATCTTCTGGAACATAATCAATTCCTGTTTCACAGAAAGAAATTTGCTATTTGAATACTGTTGTCAAGCAGTACATAATCATCCTTATGTCAATCTCTTCTCAAGGCCTTCTAACCATTTTTAAGTGAAGTGGTCATATTCCAATGACATTTTGGACATCTTCTTTTGGATTCACTTCATCTGGTTAATGTCCCTTTTAAAATGTGGCACCAGAACAGAACACATGATTGCCAGATGGAGTGGGGAAAAAATATGAAAAACAAATTTCAGAATTTCACATTGCATTAGGAGACATTTTGTAATATCTTTTTACGGGGGGGCTGGTAAATGGCAAGACATAAAATATATAGAAAATCATGAATTCCATCATTCAGACCTTTCTAAAGACATCTGTCCCCAATCCTTTGATTCTCAATATTTAGAGAGTTGCAAAGATTTGGTAATAAGTAAGAGAAAATGGAGTGTAGATGAGCCATTCTCTCAGGAAGAGTTGCAAACCAAATTCTTTTAATGATCCTGAATATCAAATGACTCCAGATCTTTTTCCAAGGTCCTACCCTACCCACAAGAAGAACATGTCCCAATTTGTTGGATTCAAGCAGCCAGACAGTCTCTGATCTGCAGTTTCTGTCAGTATTCTTTTTCTTCATATCTACTCATGCTTCTTTATATTCATTTAGGATACACTAATGGAAGTAGCCTGCCACGTGGATTTCCTTTTTGCCACTTTTGCTCGGGAAATGTGATTAAAGAAGTTGGAGTGGGCTGTTTTACGCACAAATATTCAGACAGTCTCTTAGCAATAAATGGCTGTCGCTTCTATTATCTGTCTGGCTTTGAGTTCTATTATCTGTTGTGAATTGGTGCAGGGCTCTGTAAAACAGTTTTTAGGCAGCCTCATTACTCCCTTCCACACCTTCTGCTCCATCTGAGAGTGCTGCTGCTGTGATTGCTGGGTAATCTTTGCTATTAGACAAGGCACATAAAAGAATCAAGCTATGACTAATTCACTTGATGGCTCTGTGCCCTGTGTCATGCTCATTAACACCTCTCGACTCTGTTATTAAAGAGAATCACAGAGCAGACCTCAGCAGGCTCACATTTACACTAGAGGCTGTTTTATTTTTTCATCTGAATTGCATCCTTATCACTGATGCATCCTGACCACTCTTGCCTTCTACCCCAGACCCAGTACACCAGCCACACTTAACTAGGCCTTTCATTGAATAAATAAATGATGATGGGAGTCTGTTGTCAAGAGAGACTTTTAGATTGTTTGAAAGTGGGGTTTTATGCTCTCTGAAGGATCACTCAGTCAGTTTTTAGCAAAAAATCATCCAGAGATTCTCCAGATGAAGATTCAAAGAAAAAAGTATAGTGATATCTTAAAATATTTGTCAAATGCATTAAAATATATCCAGTTCTTTTGTAACTGTTATCACTTGAACCCTGTGTGGTATGCTGCATTAATGACATTCTACCATTAGCCTAAGCTGTCGATTTCTAACTCAAGAAATATTATATAAAAAAATAAGTTATCTTCAATTATTGGCAAAATACAAAGCAATTCTATCATTTATGTTTACTTTACCAAGCTTTGTGATCAAAGTAAAGCAAAGGAGAAAGAGTTTTTCTTAAGAGTTTTTCATAACAGTGTCTGTTGAAGATTATTGGGTTGATACTTTTCCACCTTAAGTGTTAATTCTATTTAATAGCCAGAAATTCTGGGAATATCCTAACTGTTGTTCACCATTATCTACATGGCCTTTACTTTTGAGTTCATGGAAGGCTAAACTCTACCTTTTAATTTGGTGCATTTCCATAGAACCTGATTTGACCATGAAATGTGAGTTGTAGTGGCATGCATGATTTGCATGTGAAAATTTTAACTGCAAATGCTTGAAATTTGTCTCTAGTTTGTCTCTCCCCTTGTCACAGAAATACAGAGGCATATATACATATGGAATTGCTACTGATCTCAAAAACTTCAGACACTCAGAACATGGGCTACAGTTGCTCTGGATAAACACATTCTCAGTAGAATTTGAATGAGCACTAGATAAAGTTTTGCTAAGGGGAAAATACAATGATTTTGGAATTGCTTTTTACAAAGCACGACCTAGTCAATATATAGGCTGATGTTGTCTTTATTTGTTCTAGATGTATCTTGAAATTTAGCCATGAGATGCAGCTTAGCTGAATAAAAAAAGGAAGAAAGGAACATAAACCAAAAACTCAAACCCACCCCAAAATATGAATTCATCCATGTACTATGCAATAGTTGCCAGGGTTTTTCACTGAGCAAAGACAATCATCTGGTGAAGACAAATAAAGTGTGAACTCTGGCCCATTATTTGCACACAAAGATGTGCATCCTGATATAAGACTGCTCAACAGTAGGCACCTTTTTTAAATCATGCAAGACTACTTTATGTCAGAATTGAATCCCTGAAATCAGATCTCACTTTTTGAGTGACCTATGACATGTCACTTCTCTAAAGCTCCCAGTTTCTTCATCTTTAAAATAGGAACAAAGATCTTTAGTTTACTGACTTCAATATTTGAATTAAATGAGATAAAGTAGTGTCCACTACTTAGGTTAGTGACACTCAAAGCAGAAGTATCAATTTAATTGTTGTAAGATTTCATCAGACAATGTGTGTAAACAAAACAATGATCATTTTCCAAAATAAACAGTTTTGGAAGTTTCACAAATGGGAATTATATTGTGTTTGTTCCCATGTTATGATGACATATAAAAATAACTAAGTGAAAGAAATGATTATACCACCTGACTCCCCCTCTACTAGACAGACACTTTACTAGCTAGCTAGCTAGCTAGCTAGATACATATATAGATAGATAGATAGATGCATAGATAGATAGAAACATAGATAGATACACAGATACATAGACATAAATACATACATATATAGATTTCACTTTCCTTTTTACTAACTGCAAACTGATAATAGAAAATATAACTGACAAGAAACTCCAGAATTTTTCACCAGAAGAGTGAATAACTTATTTATGCTTAATAAATTTCAGAAATAGTTCTGATTGTCTTTTCCAATCAGAAAACAACTTTTAGACTGAAGAACAGAATGTACCACAGAATGTACCATCAAAAAACGTGCTCTTTTGGCATACTGATTTTTCTCAATTAAAGTTTCTTGAGAAAGAAACTGATTCAAGGATACTTTGGCCCTTCTTTTCTCTGAAAGAAGACTGTAAATCTTCATTTTATTTATTTATTTATTTATTTATTTATTTATTTATTTATTTATTTATTTATTTATTTATTTATTTTTATTTTTTTTTTTTTTTTGAGACTAGGTCTCGCTATTTTTGCCTGTGGAACTGCAGGCTCTCGTTGCCCGGGGTACCACGGACTCAAGCCATCCCCAGCCTCAGCTTCCCAGGTAGCTGGGATTACAGGCTTGCGCCACCACGCCCAGCTGTTTTTTTGGAACCAGGTCTCACTACGGGCCCCAGGCGGGACTCGAACCGCGATCCCTGGCCCCGGCCGCTTCATAGGCTGAAGCTTACAAGCACGAGCCACCGTGCCCGGCTAAATCTTCATTTTAAAAATTACCCTTCTGTGTGGAAGGATAGAGGTGTCTTCCTCACTCCTGAAAAAGGGAATTTAGGACTGAGAGTGCTATCGAAATACACAAAACTTGCTATCTTTTTACAAATTTAAAACCCAAACACAGACCCCTTAGTTTTGTCAATTCTATAATGAATTCACTGTCTCTTTATCAAAAGGCATAAAAATTTCTTATTTTGTTCATTTCTTTGAATTTCTTATTTTTAATGGGGCTCCTATATACACATATGTACACATACACATATGTGTGTATGTATGTGTATATTTTCTTCTGTTATATGTCATTTTCATTACTAAATGCATAGAAGAAAGGAAAGGAATATTTTTTCACCTCTACATTACTACTAAACTGTTTCCAGGGAACAAAATATTCTGAGAATTCAACTGGAGTAAAATCCCACTCATAGGTCAAGTAAACTGTAGTAAAAGATTGGATCAGTGTAATGGAAAATTATGGTAGCCCAACAGAAACCAACTGGTTGCACTGAGAGAAGAAACAGTTCCAAAAGGAATAGGCGAGACAATATTGTAGATGTCCTCTTTAGATAGTATCATGGGTGAATCACTTAGGAAAAGTGATGATAAAAGTAAATTCAACATTATGCTGTGAAAGGGGAAATCAATTCTTTCTATCATGGGTTCAGTTACAGAACTTAGCAATATACTTCTAACTATTTGAGTAGTTTTCCAGAAAGATAAATTGTCTAGGTCAATGGGATGTTTCCCACAGTCTTATGTGAGAGGACATAGTGCCTTATAAAATGTTTGAACTGATTTTTTCTCCCTAGTGCTATAAAAATTCATAAAATAAGGCAATTGATAATTATAAAATTTAGTATAGTTAATCATGTTACCTGAGATTGAGAAATATTTTTAGAATATATATACTGAAGCTGTTAGGACTTGCATCTTATTCTCAAGTGTTTAAAAACAATAGATGAATGGAGAGATGAAGAGAGAGAAAGAGAAGAGAGAAAAATAAAGGAAGAAAACTGGAATACTAATGAGGTACTCACCCCATGGAATGCCAAAGGAGGTCAAATTGAGAATCTTACTTTTATGTGCCCTTTTCCTCCCTGCCAAAATGCAGTCATAAAAATCAAGCTAAAACAGAAGGTTTTACTAAGATTCTATTTCCTTTAACAAAGTTTCTAAACTCTCTAACTTTCGATGTATTATACTTATACCAGGCACCTTGAAGATCTCAAATTGAATGACAGAATGCAATCAATAGATGGTCACTCAGAACTGTCTAGAAATTGCTGGAAATATCTAACAAATATTGTAAAAGAGTCACCACAAAAATGCATCAATAAACAATTATGAACACAGCGCAAGCAAAATGAAAAAAAAAAAATCCCAGTAAAGAAATAGTACTCATCCAAAAAA
>PVHY01007914.1:0-64434 GCA_004024945.1 Uropsilus gracilis | reverse complement strand
CACGTTGCCTGGGGTACCACGGACTCAAGCAATCCCCAGCCTCAGCTTCCCAGGAAGCTGGAATTACAGGTGCGCGCCACCACGGCTAGCTATTTTTTTGGACTAGGTCTTGCTGTGTTGCCCCGAGGGGGACTTGAACTGTGATCCCTAGCCCCAGCCTCCTCACAGGCTGAAGCTTACAGGCATAAGCCACCGTGCCCGGCTCAGAAGGGGGGATTTCTAGTTTCAATAACGGGATCCTTTTTGGGGGTTGGGGGGGGGCGGAGGGAAGAGCCTACCCTTAACTGACCACAGCTGCTATGGTCAAGTCCCCGAGTCCTTGTTTCAGCAGCTGGGCCTCTAACTAAATCTGGTCTTTGTCTTCTGGGTCTTTGGTAAAGAGCTGGTTAGAATTGATTCACGGCAGGAGAGAGTCGCTTGGCACTGGGCCAGGTGGCCTATTTAACGGGTTTCTGTGTCTCCCTGAGATGCAACTACAGAGGGGGGTGGAGGGAGGTGAGGGGCTCTCTGGGTCGGTCTCACCTGCAGGCATTGTCCACAACTGCCAGTGACCTGTGGCTCCTGGGACAGCCTTGCCTGTCCAGACCGGTCATCACCACCACGTCAGTAACCACACTTCAGGGTCTGGACCTTCTTAGAGGAACTTCTTAAGTGTTTTCTTTGGCCAGCAGGTGGGCCATGGTCCTCGGGAGGGTGCAGAGAGGACCTCTGCTCTGACCAGGCTTGAGCCTGAGAGGAACAGCGCTCCCCAGAGGCCAGCAGCAGAACAGCACTGATTCCACAGACCCACAGCTCCAGACACGGAGGCTTGAGTAGGACGTGGCGCCTCATTCACGCCCAACCTCCAGCAATACAAGGGGCTGCAGGACCAGCCGCGGGGGTGGGGGGGGGTAGGGGAGCACGTCTCTGATTGACATGTGCTGTCACGGTAACGCTCCCTTGTCATCTCCGATAAGTTCTGTTCAGCCAAAGCCTCACTTAAACATCCCCCCCCCCATTCTTTTAAGCGCTCCAAGGCCATTTGGGATCGCTCTAGGAACACAGCTCCTATTTATAACACGGTGTCAATGGAGAATAAGCCCTGAAAAAACACTGTTTTGAAGAAAGCTCACAATCCCAGAAAATAACCCCTATGTGATTCAGATAGGCGCGGCATTGTGCAGGGGCTCCTCGGAGCCTGTGCGAGCGAGAGCTGGGCTGGCAGGCCGGGCCTGTTTGGGTGCTACTGGCTGAGATGGCTCGTGGCCCCCTGGCTGGGAAGACGCCGAACGCTGGCGTTTCCATGCCTTGCTCTGTCCCTGTCCCAGCGGGAACACAGGGATGGTCTAAGCAGGGGGAGCCCTGGGCCTTGGGGACAGAGGAGACATGACGTGCCGGGCCCTTCGCCATCTGACCACGTGTTGCCCGATTACCCGCCTCTGGGGAAGACGCATGGAGCCAACGTCCCGTGGAAACACAGCCCTCGCCAGAGTGTCCAGGGGTGTGGGTGTGGGGTCCCCAGGACCCAGGTTCGGACCCCTCCCCCCAGCTGGAAACGTGAGGTCGATGACGCCACATCTCTGAATCTCACGACCTGACTTCTCCCGGGAGCGTGAACTGCAAGGGGTGGGCGGGGGCAAGCGTTTCAGGACTGGCAGCTACAGCTACTGCTGCCCCAAGGCCAGAGCAGAGCACGTCAGTGGAGAGGGAAGTCACTTTTCAGAGAACTGAAATCCCACCCCAGATGACAAGGAGAGGTGCAGGCGCTGGTGCCTCGGGAGAGCTTGGGATGCATCTCAACGCTCCCACTTACCGGCTTGGTGACCTTGGGCATGCCACTCTACCTCCTAAAGCCTCATCTGTGAGATGGACAAAAGCTCACCCCCTGCCCCCCGGACTCCTGTGAGGTGAGCACAGCTCCTGCTGAGACGTGCGCAGGATGCTGACAGCCTGAGCGTGGCCAGGCCCTCCTTCAAGCTGCCCCTGACATCAGCGTCCACACTCGGTCACTCGGTGCATCGGACACATTTTGCCGCCGACTGCATGGACCGCAGCTGTGAGGACAAGTCACCCCACCCCGCCCACTGCCCGTACCTTTCCCGGCGTTTCTGGGAGGCAGGGGCGGCGCCTCCGAGGTTGGCGACGTGGGCGAGTCTGTGCTTGTGGAGGCGAAGATCTGGTTGGTGAAGGCGCCGTAGGAGAGCCGCTGCTTGTCCCGGGGAGTGCTGAACCCCGGCAGGGACAGCTTGTCCTGGGGGGAGATGCTGGAGGAGTGGCAGAAGCTCTGGGGTCTCGGGGAACGCTCTTTCTTGATAGGGCTTGGCTGGCCGGGAAAGGAGAGTGCAGGGAGTGAGCCCACAGTCAGGGATGCCCCTGCCAGCGCTCAGAGGACCTCTGGTGGACAGGGGCCTGGCTTTTGGGGGTCACGACCTGAGCCTCAGAGCCACGGCAGGAAACAGAGAGGGTCAGGTGCACCTCCTGAGAGTCTCATGTCACCACCAGGCGGGTCACACTGGGGGGAGACACTGTCTAGGAACCAGAAGGACTCAGAAGCTTGGTTTAACCCCCCCCCCCCATAGGCCTCTTCCCCAAGAGAGGCAGTTTTCTCACCTCTCTTCTCATTTCACCCCCTCCTAGAGAGTTCACTCCCCCAGGGCCTGGCTATAACGCCACCTGAGGCAGCTGGCTCTGGACCTGCAGATCCCGCGCCCAGTCCCTGGGGTCAAGTCTGTCTGCTGGCCCGAGCCAGCCTAGGCTCGCATTGCTGCTGCCCTCACGACAGCCTCAGCGCCACCCAGAGCCACCAGGCTGGCTCAGGTCCCTTGCAGAGCAGCCTCCCGGCTCCCACAAGAGCAGTGACCGCCTGCGAGGACCCCCACGTCCCGTCCTGTCAGCAGCAGTCCTGGTGACACCGAGACCAGAGCCGGCAGAAGAACCCTCTCTCAGCTTCTGACTGGGTAACGGCCAAGGCGGGACCACGCCGTCTGCCCTTCCTGGCCTGCTGATGCCGGGCTCAGCGGGTCTCCTGTCTCTGTGCCTGTGGTTCCTGCTCCTCCCCGTCCCTAGAAACCAGCTCTGGGGCTTCCGGAAAGGTCTTTGTTGCGGACCAAACCTGAGGCAGAGGCTCTGTCCGCTCGGGAATTTCAGCACCACCGGCGAACTTGCCCCAACGCTGACTAGAATGGCTCCTCACTGTGTGATCAGCTCCGCTTACAGGGAGGAGGCCTTTAGAAACCTTTGCATGGCCACCGTGGACCATGCCTGACCTCCTGCCGCTGGGAGAAATGGGAAATGTGTGACTGAACCTCGGAGACAAGTGAGGATGGTCTGTGAGAGTCAGGCAGAACTCGGTGTAATCTTTGAGTCCGCAATGTCCCAGTTGTGACTTCAGACAACCTGTAGAGTGCCTGGGTGTGTCAGTTCTCTCTTCTGTGCAATGGGGGCAATAGCAAGGCCTTGGTGGCCTTCTGGGAAGATGAGTAGCGGTAACAGAGGCTGTATGTTTACCACTGCTGTTTTTTTTTTTGACTGATTTTGCCTTGATGGTTAGTTTTACGTGTCAAGTTGGTTAGGGTTGGTGTCCAGTCTAGACGGGGTGACAGTTCTTTTGGGCATGGTGAAAAGCAGATGTTGGATAAAGGGGAACAGCCTTCACAGTGTGGCTGAGCATCTAGTAAGCTGAAGGGCTGAAGGGAAAAGATGGAAGACTCTGAAGGAATTTTGCCTCCAGACACACGGCTGCGGTGGCCACCTCTGCTGGGCTCTCTAGCCAGCCTGCCCTGTAGATACTAGCTGACCAGCCCCCCCCAAATCATGCGACCAGGTCCTTCAAAAACCCCCTCTCCACATGCAGACACACATACTTAATTGATTTTGTTTTTCCGAAGAATCTCGAAACAGCTGTTGAGCGGCGCCCAACGAGGAACAAAGACTGAGCAGATAAAACAGCCCTGGCATGTTAGGGGTATAAGACCAAAATTCAGTGCGCAGAGAACAAAGGGAAAATGCCAGGCATCCAGAGGCCCTGTTTAAACTCACCTTGTCATCCAGATCATCATCGCTTTCATCCATCTCCTCCTGTCGAAGGTTCCACTCATATTCTACATGGACATGTGGATTGAACTTTCCAGATTTGGCCTGGGAAAGCTGAAAATAACAATGGGCCTAGAGCTAGAGCTTGAAAGTTGCTGAAGGCAACACTTTACAAGCAAATATCTGTTATCACAGAAATACTGAGCAAATCCCATCTTATTCCTGATTTCAAATTAGTCACCAGTAGCTGTGCTGTAGGCAGTATTAGTACAAGAAAGGTGTCGAAGGAATTGCGGTGTTAGAGTCAGAGCCTTTTTAATTTTGAGAACTCAGTTCCTCTCCTGGAATGAACAACTTTCCTGAACTTGCTAACATGAGCCCTAACACTATAAACTTCTTTCCTGGCAGGAAGGTAAAATTCAGAGTGAGTGGCTTGGGAAAGGGAGGGAGGCCTTCCAGGCCAGGTGGTCCAGTGGAGTCATGACCCTCTTCTTTTTCATAAATCAAGGGCAGGAGCTCTACTTTCTCCAAGGATTCTTTAAGAATAAAGAAATAAGCCAGGTATGGTGGTACGCGCCTTTAACCCAAGAGGTCTGGGATCACTTGTGTTCGCGAATTCAAGACTACCCCAGGCAACATAGTGAGACCTGGCCTCAAAAAAGCTGCTGAGAGATAAGACTGAACATCTACCAACAAGGCTTGCTATATTCTAGGGTCACAGTCCCTCACCAAAGAAAAGGACATTAACATAGAATACGAAGTGACTAAAGGACTTGGCATAGACCAAAAACAACAAGAAGAGGGGTCGGAGTGAACAGAGGTGGTCGTCAATGGTGGGTGGGGGAGAGGCTTTCCAATAATCACTTGCCCTTACTGTAAAATCTAAAGTATGAATAAAAAAAAATATATAAAATAAAGAAGCTTCTGGAAAAGAAAAAAAAAAAAGCTGCTGGGCGTGGTGGTGGGTGCCTGTAATCCTAGTTACCTGAGAGGCTGATTGAGGCTGGGGATTGCTTGAGTCCGTGGGATTGGGACTACCCTGGGCA
Source organism: Uropsilus gracilis (assembly GCA_004024945.1). NCBI lineage: Eukaryota > Metazoa > Chordata > Mammalia > Eulipotyphla > Talpidae > Uropsilus > Uropsilus gracilis. The sequence goes on along the minus strand of PVHY01007914.1, from coordinate 59,377 downwards.
ATGTAGCTAGACTTAGTCTCAAAAAACAAAACAAAACAAAATAAAGAAATGCAGCTGCTGAGCCTGGGTCTTGGCATTAGGGAGAAACTCAAGGGAAGATGACACACCTCTCCCATGTCATCGGTCCCCGTGGTTAATTAAGCGGGTCACGCTATGCTAAGGCCAGAGTTGTATAAGCAAGAACTGCAGGATCGGGAAAGGTGAGTCTGCATGAAGGATGGGGAAGTATGGACAGTGGGTTTAATGCACTGAAAACCCTTTAGAACTAACTGGCGTCGAAAATACTTCCCGGCTGCTGAATGACAAAGGAAGTCTGGTAGGCTGCCAACTGAAAAGCGGGACCTCCTGCCACAAGTCCATCCCCTAATACCACTTCTGAAGGCCTGTCTGGCCTCAACATCATGACTGCACTCTAAAGACAGGTGGATGCCAAGTTTAGAGTCCGCGGTTTTTTTCAAATACAGCCTGAGGACTTGGCTGACTTTCTATCGTCAAATTTTAAAAGATGAATATGCTGCTTTTAAGTGCAGTTCCAGTTTCTCAGAATAACAGTTTCAGGCAGATGATGTTTATGAATCTCCTGCTTCCCTTTTTGCTTACCAGGTCTTCACACTGGGTGGCTTTGAGTCTCTTGGCTATGTCGAGGGCCGTCTCTCCAGCCTGGTTAACTAAGACAGAAGAAAATAAATTTGCCTTTTGTCTCGACTGTCTCTTGAAAATAAAGGAACATCCATCAGCTGACAGCGTGCCCGAGCCGCGGTGTTAGTCCAATGTCCTCCGACCCTCACACTTACCCACATCCACAGTGGGCTTGCTCCTGAGAAGCAGCTTCAGACACTCGGGCTTCCCGTACATACTACAATAGTGCAGAACTGTATTCCCCAGGGCTGTCTGCTTATCCAGGTTCCCACTGAAACGGTAAAGAATTATGAGAAAAAAAGGACTTGTCTATCACTTCAAACTACAGACGAGTCACATATTTCTGCGGTAACAGTCATCAAGACCTACTTATTACAGGCAGGGGAAATGATGGTGTTTCTAATGTTCCACCCAAAGTTACAAGCAACAGAATGACAACAACAGTGGCATTTCTGCGCCTACTGAGGGGGAGGGAGTGTCTCAGCCTTTGCACGCATTAGTTCATTGATCTTCACAAAGAGCCTATGGGGCTGGTGCTATTATAACCTCTGTGGAGGGGAGGAAAACACGCAGGCACAGAGATGAAGAGCTTGGAGTGGGGACCAGAGCCCAGACTGCCTATCTGCAAAGCCAAGCTCTCGGTCACTCCATTGCACTCCACTATGGAAGACCGGGCCAGCTCTTCAGACTGGCGTCAGTCCAGCTGTCATTCCTCAGGTGCCGGCTTAGTCCGCCTCCTTGATTTGATCTCTTCACCGGCCAGATCAGCTCCAGCTCCTCCCCTTCATTTGCAGCTTCTAGGCCCACCCAATAAAGAGAGCAAGATGGCCAGTGCTGCATGTCTACTGGCAGTCATTAATCTGACTTAGCTTCTGAGTTGGCCACGCATAGCGCTATGCTACGCCAAACGTCAGAACACTGAAAACGTACGGATCCTGTTGACCCCGCCATTAAGGCTTTCGACCTCATCTAGTGCAGCAGGTTTTAGACAAAAAAGCCACCCCTTTATCTGTGACAGGGGCTATGACAGGTCAATGACAGGTCCTATCCGGCTCTCAGCTTGTCTCGGATGTGCTTTACTGGAACACGGCTGCCGTGTCGACTTGTTACCTCCTCCAGGACAGCGCCGCCACTACAAGGGCAGAGCCCAGCAGCTGTGGTGGAGATGCTTGACCTGGGCATTGTCGAAGAGCCTCTGGCCCTTGACAGAAAAAGCTTGTTGATTCCTGACTTGGGGGCACCGACAGGACTGGTTTTGTTAACTTTGAAGAACACAGCCCAGGGAAACAAAAGTCATACCAGTTTTGCACGAGGAAGTCAACCAAATGGAGGGATGTCTGGTCTGCAGTTCGGACGGCGAGATGAAGGGCTGTCTCCCCAAGCTCCTACAAAGGAAAGGGCAGGGATACAGAGGGTGTCTGGACGCCGAGTTGGCCTAGAGCAACTTCAGTTACTTCGGTTACCCCAAGGTCACGGCGGGTGCACTCCATCCCCCCTCAAGCCACCCTGACTTGCACCAGGCCTCTAATAGGTGAAAGTCTTACAATGCAGTGTTTTAATAAAGTGAGTCGACCTTCCACCTGCTTTTCCACGTGGCCTTTTCCCGTGACTTTGGGAGCCTCACCTGGCCAGGGTCGAGCAGGGGTTCCATGAGCTCTATCCCCTCTGCGTAGACTTGAATGAGTGCAAGTAAATCCCTGGATTTTATGGCTTCCAGCAGTTCATTCAGTTTAGCAGATGAAGATGAACAGGTCTTTCTGGAAAACCTATGGTCTACGTACTTGGCGGTGATATATTCTTTCCGGACAGTCCTAAAATAGAGCAACACAAAGTGAACAACATTCCCCGCCCCCCCAGAGCGAAGCTTACATTTTTCTGACATGCAGTTCTCTCTGAGAAGAGCTGTTATAATTCAGAAACACTCCCTTTCCACACTCAAAGCAAACTAGCTTGAGACCCAGTCGTTCTGAGAGGGACAGAATGAAGCAAGTGCTGCTGATTGGCACATACAGGCCATCTGCAGTGATGAGGCTAATGGACACACAGATGGGAGTGGATTTCTTGCTCTTCAGCGCAATTTTTAACTGACAGTAAGAATTTTACCGAGAGAGCTGAGCAGAGGAGCAGAGAGGCTGGAGGCCTCAGAGCTCCTTCAGCCACGTGCCAGAGCAGGGCAGAGAAGGGAGCCACACTGAGGAGCCCGGGGAAGGATGTTGGAGAGACTTGTAACCTGTGTAGGCGGACTTAGAAATTTGGTACTTGAGAAATTGGTTTAACTTTGAAATTGCAAAGCTTGGAAATTGCCTGGAGACCTGAAGAGGCTTGCTGTGCTGCTGTTTTCATCGTGAGACATCTGAAGTGGTTGTTGCTGTTGTGTCGAGTGAGTTTTGCTGAGTCTGGGCCACTTTGGAGTTTGAGCTGAAAGAATGCCGGAGCTGTGCCTTTTGGAGAAGATTTGACAATGCCATCCTGGTCTTCCTTGTAGATTTGAATCTCCTGCTTTTGAAGAAGGATCGACGATGCCATCTTGGCTTCTTCTGGCTTGAAGTGAGTGGAGCAGTGTCTTTTGAAGAGGGAGTGGTGGTACCATCTTGGCTCCTTCATCTGGCTTAAGGTGGGATGGCTGCCATTTTGTGGACACAGATGGCTGCTGAAGCTTTGGACTAGAGCCTGGACTGTGTGGTAAGATTACCAAAGGGGTTTTCTTGTAACCCTCGGTGACTTTTATTTTGCTTTGCCCTTTTAATAAGTAAATCGATTTTCACTTCTTAAAAAATTTTTTTTAAAAGTTGAAACGATGCAAACACACTGGTGAAGAATTGTAAGGGCCTCATGGGAGAGCGTTCATGTCATCTAACTCACTTTAATAGGTAAAGAAACTAAAACCACAACCACAGGCCATGCTCTGCTCCCAGACACACCTCAGATGATGTTCCTGCAGAGCTTCCAGCCTTCGGTGTTTGTCCTACGAAGCTCCTAGATCTCCATGACAGAGCCAGGTCCTCACAGACATTCCCTGACTGACACTAAAACACCTGATGCCTTGAGTCGTGGTTTGTCTTCACAACCCCCAAGACTCTGTGAAACTATTCACTCTGTGATTCTGTTTTCCTCTCCCCACCCCAAATGCCAAGCAGGCAGGAGCTCTAGCCTCGCTCACGGCCATGTCTTCAGTGTGAGGAGCATTGGGAACACAGACGCAACTGAATGGAAGAGGTGAACGTGTGAGCTGCAGGGAGCAGGAGCTGCACTTCATCCTCAGGGCCGCTGACCACGAGCAGTGGTGACAAGACAGCAGAACAGAAGCAGAAGGGTCCACAGGGCTCGCTGCTCTGAGCATGGAGGTCTAGCCCGCCAGCCGCCCCTCCAGGAGGTCAGGGTATTTTTCAGAGGTGGCCACTGAGGCACGGGCGGTGGAAAGTTACTTGCTCAAGATCACCATTCCGGAAGCGGCTGAGGCAGGGGCTGGACTCAGGTGGTCGGGCTCCGACACCTATGGCGTTACCTCACCATGTTAGGAATGCGCAGGAGTCGCCAGCACTTTGAAAGGGAAGGTTCCACAGAGCCCACAGACAGGCCAGCAGCACCGGCGCTGCCCCCACACAAGAAACGGGAAGCGAAATCCACTCGGGTAAGAAATTGATCCTACAGCTGAGCCCCCGAGTTCGGGGCCCCACGCCATGTGCAGAATGTGGGTGCAGGGGGACCGGCATGTGTGGGTGCTGGCGCAGGTGCTCCTGACAGCTTTACAGTCAGCCCAGCTGCTGAGGCCCCAGGTCGGGCAGGAAGTAGTAGTCGTTCGTGTGAAGAAGATGCTCAGGCGGTTTTGTGTGAGGAGGACACTCAGGCTGTTAGTGACAGCAGATCAGGTTGGGGTCTCCGGCTGCCCCAAGGGGTCACCTTCCTCCCGTAACACCTTCTAGCTGGACACACACAGGCTCGGTATCCATCTCCCTCTAGACTCCAGGGTCTGTGAGCACAGCTCTAGGCCTGCATGTGCCTCTTTTCTCGGCTCCCTGCAGAGTCTGAGGGAGTGAGTGAGACGCAGTATGTGCTTGCTGAACTGAAGAAAAGACAACTGCACGGTGGCCTTCTGGGATAGCCTAATTCCTGATTTTGGAGTGAAAAAAAAAGGCATGTGCATTGAATGTGCCCCGTAATAGTTCTAGTGTTTTTGTAATTCTGGTGCCTGCAATCCCTTTCCTCCTATTGATAAAATTCAATGCAACCATTTAGGAATAGGTGTAACGATTCGCATGTTGCAAAAACAGGAATAGTAAAAGCTATTTTTAGTGTCTTCATTCCCCCCCTTCCCCCCTACCTAGAGTAAGCACTTTCATTAGTTTCCTGAAGATTTTCCCATGTTTCTACATGTAAACATGAGCTCAGAGAAATCAGTAGGGTCATGTCCTCTTCACTGTCCAGTCTCTTTGCTGAGCACAGAGAGTAAGGAGTGAGAGTTCCAAAGAGGGAGGTGGCCAGGCACGGTGGCTCGTGCCTGTAAGCTTCAGCCTATGAAGCGGCCGGGGCTAGGGATCACGTTTCGAGTCCCACCTGGGGCCCATAGCGAGACCTAGTTCCAAAAAAATAGCTGAGCGTGGTGGTGCGCGCCTGTAATCCCAGCTACCTGGGAAGCTGAGGCTGGGGATGGCTTGAGTCTGTGGTACCCTGGGCAATGAGAGCCCGAGGTTCCATGGGCAAACATAGCGAGACCTAGTCTCAAAAACAAACAAACAAAAAAACCAAAAAACAAACAAACAAAAAAACCACCAAAGTGAGAGGTTCCTCAGCAAACTCACCCAAAACTCGCCTGGTTAACAGGGATACTGTCCCACTCTCTGCCCCCCATTTCTACCACAGACGCAAAGTATTTTGTACAGCACACTGCACCGTGTTTTTTAACCTGACAGTAGTTCTGGAGATCACCTCATTATTCTTTTTGATATCTACATAGTCCTAATGTGTGGCTATACCCTGAAATATACAACTAGACTCCTGAGGTGGGCACTTGTTTTTTTTCCCAGCTTTTTCTCTGGGAACAAGTTCTCAGGAGAAGGCCTGATGAATCAAAGAGTAAACAGATCCATGACTGCTGAGAAACACAGCTCCTTATGGGTAGTGTACTGTTTGCACACACCCACCAGCAGCACCTGGGAGAGAAGGGCTGCTCCCCTCGGTCCTGCTGATGGGCAGCCAGACATGGGGGGGTTTTGCCAAGTTGACGGGAGCCCCCCCCCCTTATTTTTCACAGCATACCATGATTTAGAGATAACCGTTCTTTGGATTTACCCTCCCCAGAGCAGGTACGCAGCTACAACCACCTGGAGCAGGGTGAGGTAAAAATAAACTGTGCATCTCAGAAACATCACGAAATATACTTTTCTTTGCTTTTCTCCCCTCACAATGGCATTTCCTCTGGGGGAAAAACACTGGAAGCACAAAGGAGTTTGCTGAGAAGGTAGAAAAACAATGCGAGAATGGCAAAGAATTCAGTATCTTGGAAGTACTTACATATCACTTGAAGGAGTGGGTTTTGGTGAGGGGCTGGGCAAATTTGCTTCCATAATATCATTAAAACTATTGTTCCCTACGTTCTTGGCCAGCTGTAACAGAAAGAAAACAATATAGCAAGCTCTTTACTATTAATTTGAAAGTTTCCGAGGACTTGTTTTTGAGGCTTCCGATGATTCCTCATTGGGTGCCGAAGACAAACCATTCATCCACGTGGTCAACAGTATTTACACTAGGCACCTACTATGTGCCAGTCACTGAGCTTGAGAATCTATAGGAGCTTGTAGGTGGCGAGGCCATGGACACGACAAGCAACAGTGTGTACAAACTGATACGCAGTACCTTGTACCTGTGATACACCACAGACCCAGGCCTGGCAGAGACACACACATGTAGTTTCCACACGTGATGCCAGCTTAACAGACAGCAGCTTTTCAAGCACTACATGCCTCCCTTCTGTCTGGGTTTACTCTCACTGAACAGAAAGGAATGTGGTTTCTTTTCTAACTGGGGACAAACTAAGATGCTGCAGGCTACTGAAGAAGAGGCCCAGGAAGCATCTTGTTTCTGGGTTCAAGATCCACCAGTGGAAATCTGTCAGGTAATTTTGGGAGGAAGGAGAACCTAGGAAACATTTATTCAACCAAGATTTCTGTGGGGAAAATCTTGAGTTTAGCCCAGGGCAAGTTGTCAGATGGGGCTTTGGTCATAAACATCAGGAGAGACAGCATTTTCACATGACGTGAGGTGGAGGTGTGTGTGTGTGTGTGTGTGTGTGTGTGTGTGTGTCGCAGGCCTGAGTCTTTTCTCTGTAATCCGCAAGTGAATGAATCAGGGAGCTAAGTCCCAGCACAATAATCCCCTACTTCCTGAACCCATGAATCACACAACACAAGAGAAAGCACCATTGTCAACTGATGCTCAGCTGACACAGCCGCTGGCTGAGGGACGGATGGTCCCGCCTTGGGGGGATTTTCTCTGGACGAGGCTAATGGTCAACTAGGCGTTCACTTTTTTTGAGCTCCAGAGCCTTCTTTCTGAGGGGCCAGATTTTACTGGGCAGAAAAAAAAAAAAAAGAAAAATAGCCAGGCACGGTGGCGCGTGCCTGTAAGCGGCAGCCTAGGAAGCCATGGTGGGGACCAGGGATCGTGGTTTGAGTCCTGCCCAGGGCAACATAGCGAGATATAATCACAAAAAAATAGCTGGACATGGTAGTGGGTGCCTGTAATCCCAGCTACCTGGGAAGCTGAGGCTGGAATCTGTGGCACCCTGGGCAACGTGAGCCTGCGCAGTTTCCACGGGCAAAAATAGCGAGACCCTATTATAAAGCTGAGCACCAAAACGTGATGCAATACTTTCCTTATTATCCCAAGTTATGGGATAAGGAATAATTGGTCTTACGACAATAGCTAACAGACTAGTCTCAATTCATGTGTACTTTTTTTCACAAACTTAGAAAAACCCTTCCTAGCCAATATTTTACATATGAAAACGACTGAAGTGAACAGGTGCCTACAATACCTAACGCCCTCTACATTATATCAAATCATACAAAAGAGTAATTTCTAAAAAAAAAAAAAAAAAAAAAAAAAAAAATTTTAAAAAAAAAAAAAAAAAAAAAAAAAGCAGTTTTGAAGAATCCCATGTCAAAGTAAAGAACTTTTGTAGCTGAAATGAATCACAGAAATATGAGTCAGCAGTTCTTTAAAGAGGAGACAGAATAAAACATTCCATGCCATGAAACTTGTATTTTAAATGCCTATGAAAAGTCACTAAATTCAGGAATTAGAATTTTTTGCACTCAGCAGAAACAAACAAAAACCCAGAGTCATATATTAAATGTACTTATGACAATAAAGTAAGTTTTCTCCCAGGTCATTACTTACCAAGAGCTCAGAAGTTCCTAATTTGTCTAGTTCCAAAGACTGAATGCGAGAAACATGAACCCCCATTTCCCGATGGATGCCGGAACATTCTATACAGGTCAAAATACCCAAGTTGGTTGAAAGCCAGGTGGGTTCTATGGAAAGGATTTTGAAGACAATGAAAGAAACAAGACATCTGTTAGTGTGTCAACTGCAGAGGAAGCTAAAACAATGTAGTAAAACCTTAACAATTATGAGGCAAAGATATAAATGGAAGGAATGGTGCTTGTGGCTTTGCTGAGAAGCTATTATGAAAATTAACAGTTTGCTGGAGAGCAAAATGCACGGCCAGTCAAATGAAAAACTTCCTTTTCATACAGGATTCAGAGCAAAATTAAGCTCTTTAGTCTTTCGCAAACCTGAGGAGGATTTCTCCTACCAGGTACTATGAAACACCCCGAGGCCTCATGAGGGGATTTCCTCATAGCCACTATCAGCATGGACAAAGGTGGACTTTGTCTGAAGGCCTGAAGTATAGCCTGGCTAGAGTCTGTACTCCACAGCTACCATACACCGCAGTTACAACTTGCATCAACCTCTCACCTTGATATAGCTTCAAGTGCTTCTTGGTAATAAGGCAACGACAAATAGAGAGAGAGGGTCCTCTCTCTGGTAAGCTTCTCTTTGACCAGTCAATATCTGGATATTTCCTTCCCTTCTACTATATCCTCACACTGTGTGAATCATTATCACACAGGTATAAGCAAACAGTACAAAACGTGGACAGTGCCTCGGTGGAGCACTTGGCATGCTGTGCAGAGAAGCTCATGTTCCAAAGGAAAACAGTCAGGCATCATACGCTTAAGAATTGCAGGTCTGAATCCATGTTCCGACCCTTACAAGCTGTGTGACCTTGGGCAAAGCACTTTACTGCTGTGAGTCCCCCAGTTTTCACCTCTGTAAAGTGGGGATAGTATTTAGTATCTTGGTCAGAGAGCTTCTGATAATTAAAGCAAAACAACCAGCATGATCCTCATTAAATAGCATTAGCAACGAAATTATGCTAGCTATTGTCAGTATCTAGGGAATACGAACGCTATCTGAAAAAGAAGTTTGGGGGAAGGTGACAAATAGAGTTTGGGGAAGTTTACCTGAACAGAAAGAAAGGAAAGTAACAGATCACATGTCAGGCAATTTCACAGACACCACTTTTTCACATCCTCCTAACAACAGGGTTTAATATTTCATTTCAAGGGTGAGAAAACTGAAGCCCACGATAGCTCACAGGCCTGGCATGAGGCCATCTAGGCTGAGTGGCAGGTTTGTGATTCAAGAGGATTATGCACTCCATTTCCAGAAGTCTCCATTATGACCATGGTGCTTATTTAACTGGAGCTTACAGGAAGGTAGCATTCTGGCAGTGACCGGTTAGGAAGAGGTGGGAACTTCCAGAGAGAGCAAAGCAACTTGGGTAAAAAGCAGCTCTGAGAAGGGAACATTCAAGTTGAGTGTGTGTTCGAGTGTTGACAAGAGAGGCTTTTACAGGCCGGGCATGGTGGTGCATGCCTGTAAGTGGCAGCTTAGGAAGCCACGGCCAGGGCCAGGGATCACGGTTCAAGTCCTGCCGGGGGCACGTAGCGAGACCTAGTTCCAAAAAAATATAGCTGGGCGTGGTGGTGCATGTCTGTAATCCCAGCTACCTGGGAAGCTGAGGCTGGGGATTGCTTGAGTCTGTGGTACCCCGAGCCTGCGATTCCACAGGCAAAAATAGCGAGATCTAGTCTCAAAACAAAGAGACTTTCACAGAACGAGAACATGATGTATGTGGCAAAAAGAGAAAGTAGGTCTAACAAGCCAGTTTAGGTTTGGGGACAAAGAATACCTGAGGAGCCACAGTCACAGCAGACGTCATTCCCGGGGAGCCGCTGGACGTCCTCGATAATGGCTTTTGTCAGGTCTTCCAAGCTGTTCTCTCCCGTGCTCTGTTCCCCACGGAAGGCCATGGTGAGGGCCTCTTCTTTGCTATTTGTCAGTACGGATATCCACCTGGCATCAAGCAGAGGGTACATCAACATGGCCGTGTTCTCTCTTTATTGGAAAGACTCAGTGTGCATGAACAATTTCTAAGAGATACTTCCCTGCCCTCTCAACAGCAACGAAGTGAGGAAAAAAATGAAACAATTAAGGCTGAAGGAAAGCGCTGAAGAATGAGAAGCAATACACAGAAAGAAAATGAAAGAAGTGAGAGAAACAGATGAAGAAGGTAGAAACCAGTGTGACAGAGGGCTTGCATGAACAGACAAGGGTACGGTGGCGTGGACAGGTCTCAGCCAGGCGCCAACTCAATGCAAGGTGACAAGAAAGGGGTGATGAGCGGAGGAGACAGGCACAAGGTTTGCAAAGGCATCCTGCTCTCAGCAAGTCTGTGAGTGGGGCACTTAAAAAGTGACAATTCAGGACTATTTCCTTAGCAGTCAAGAAATGTATGCTTATGAAAAAGAGAGATTAACACGGAACTGTTGTTCGCAAATGAAATAAAAAGTGCAGGTGATTAAATTATACAAACAGTATCACCATACTTTGTACCAAATAAGGCTCTTTACTTATCAATATATACAGAACCAACCCAAATACTCAACAAAACTGGCCTGATTACCAAAGCTGGAAAATGAAAGTACTGAAATTAAAGTTGGACTAATTCTTGACTGACACTGAGGCAATGGTCATGATATAATGCTTTTGTGAAGTACACAGGGAAAAAAACCCTATTATATGACGTAATCCTAATTTTAAATGTATGAAGAGATTATATATTTTTGTTTGTGGGGGGAAAAAAGCGAAATCCACCAAACTGCGACACTGGCTACTGCTCTGAGTGATTTTCTGTAGGAAAAATGGGCAGACTGCTTGACGCTGAACCTTTCTGTCACTTTCCAAAACTCTAGGATGCTTGTATGACACTCACAAACAAGGGGGGCGGGAGGGGGGAGTCTGATGTAATTTTTAAATAGAATGAGAAATACTGTCAAGTCACCACTTATTTCTGTCCACGGCAAAGAGCAACGTGCCAACTCCAAAAGTGGGCGCAGGGGACCAGACCGAGTCTCTAGTTCCGCGTTATCTTGCAGGATGCCTGGGCAGGGGACAAGGACTGTCATCGGAACTAAGGGGTGACAGCAACCGGAAGGGGAAACGGCCCAGAGCAGCGGCCGCACTCTGCCGCTAGGTGGCGCTTGCCATCATCCGGCGGTGAGAACCCCCTTTGCAGTGGTCAGCTTTCCTACCATGAGGCAGAAATATCGCATCACCGATGGGGGCTGGAGGTCGGGAAGAGCACTGACTACCTTGGGAATGAAACAGTACCTTTTTGTCATTTAGTTCCAAGTGAGAAACTAGAAAGTGCTTTGCTAAGAACAACGTAAAGAACTAGGTTGAACAGAACTGATGGCTGCATTTATCCGCAGTGCGGCTGTGGCTGGAGTTTTCACCCAGTGGAAAGTCGACCAAGAAACAGAAAACAATCATACAAGGCAAAGGTGCTCCAATCGGCCTACGAAGGCAAAAGCAGTACAGGGAAGATAAGCAGCAGCTCTACCAAGTCCCGGGAAATCGCACCCTCACCAAGGATGAAGAAATGGATCCAGAAAAGAAAGAAAAAAAAAAGACTAAAGGGCTAAACATGGACAAACAACAAAAAGAAAGGAGGCAAAGACCAGGGGGGATGGGTGTGGTGGGGTATTTCCATGGGGATCAGCAATTATACAATCATGTATTGTAAATAATGCAAAAAAAAAAAAAAAAAAAAGTCGACCATGCTCCCCTTGGGGATGATAGCACCGTGGCTCCTTTGCTTTCTCCTCAACCTCCTCTCCCAGCTCTCTGTGCTCTCCCTTCACGCGGCTTCCCCTAAGTCTACATCCTTTCTGGGGAGCTAGGGAGAACACAAGTCCCCAGAGAACGAAGAGATGGAGAGATGGGAAGGGGTTAACAGAATCCCATGGCTCTCTGGGAATGATTTAGAAGGAAACCATCTATCCTTCTATCGGGTGCCACTGGTGGGACAGCAACTTAAATCTCGTCACTCAACACCCACCCAAGCAGCCAGGAATGTAAGGGTCACACACGGCTTCCCTCAGCCCCAGCAGTGACTGAAGAGGGAACGGGACAGCTCACATCATGAGGGATAACGTTTCAAGGGGGTCACCCTTGCTCAGGGGAATACACTGCTCCACCCCCTGGGGGGTGGGGGTGTGAAACAGCAAAGCCAGGTCTCCCCCACCCTGAAGCTGTTCGCCCCGGAAGGAGGTTCACGCGCTCCTGATTTACTCGGGCCACCGCCTCAGATGCTGAGTGAACCCCACTAGTGCAGGGGGAGTCATGAAGGACCAGGGAGGCACAGTCTGTGCCCTCAGGAAGCTCTGAGTGTCTAGAGTCCTCAGATGGCAGCAGAGGCCCACTCGGGGTTGTGAGGGGAAGGGGCAGAACCCTTGGGTGGTGAGGCCTGAGCAGGATCTGGAAGGAGGCACCAGAGTGTACTGAGAGCCGGGAAGGCCTGGGGAGGGAACAGGCATGTGGAACTGCAAGGAGCGGCTCTTGGTCCTAAGAGACAACTTGAACGCATTTGTGCAGGAGAGAGGTAGGTGCTTTCCCAGTGCAAGGCATGGGACCACGCCTTCAGAACTACTCACGCGACATAATCCTGCTCGTCTTCCGCCTGGAAGTGATACGTCCTATTATCTGAAAAAAGACGGCAAAGGAACAGTGTCAAACCTCAGAAACACCTTCTGGTACAACAAAGCTTTTCAAAGTTCTCGGGAAAGGAAACACCCTGAGGCTAAGATCTGTGGTCTAGTGTAAGTCACTGAGCTGCTCTGGGCCCCTGCTTGCTCCTGTAACGCAGGCAACGGTTAGGGTCTTTGTGACCCTCAGAATAACGTACAGCCCGCACCAGGCACCTAGCCGGTGCTCAGTAACTAAAGACGATGACTGAAAACCTACAGGGTGTCAAATGCTAACATGCTTTCTGAAGTCCTTTTAGACCGGAGAAAGCTCTTGGTGCAGAGGTCACGGGGAAGGTGATCCGCAGGGTCCTGAGAGGTGGCCAGGCCTATCCCGGGCTTCCATTTTTACAAGCCCAGCTGCAGCTTGCAGGCTCTATACGCCAGTCATCTCTCAGACTGCTGGCGGCCAGGTGGGCCTCTCTTGAGAAGTAGTAACGCCGAAGGTTCGTGACAGGATTTCAGAGTGTCTGGGAGAGTCCCTTTACGAGACAGGCCTTTTCAAAGAGGTGTCCTGAGCTGATCAGAAAGCACACCCCCTACCCTCCCTCCAAGCACGGGAGCCAGCCTGGAGGAGGCCCATCTTTCCCCCTATTCTAAAGGCTGAGGGCACAGTTGAGGTGGGGGCATGAGAGCGTCATTATACCCCCTCTTCACATGACAAAGTCGAGGCTGCATTTGGAGGAGGAGAGTCACAGGACTTAGGTCATGGATACGTGAAGTCTGAAAGCTGTTCGACTTGGCAGCAGGGAAATAAATGCTTTTTCTTTAAGAGCCCAAAGCGCCGGGTCCATCTGTTGTCACCCACGGCAGACAGAGCGGCACACCCACACGTCCTGTGCCAGGGCTTCGTAGGCACCAGTGCACATTCGAGTCACTGCGACTCCCGATAAATCACCTGGGCCTGGGTCTCATAAGGAGACAGGCGGAGAACACTCCCCAGGGATAAAGCCGCACACACATGGTCAAGGGCAGGCCAGACCTGCCACTGTTCAACAGTCCCACGTGCAGGTAAATGAAGAGCCGAGGGTCCCCCTAGAGCTGCGTGTGCAGTGCCAGGAAAAGGGCAGTTATCAGAATCTTACATCACTGACTTGGAGAGAAAAAGGACTCACGTGAGATCAGGTCAAAAGACTTCTTGTCCTCGGCGTTTGGCTTTACCTGGCAGGTGAGAAGGTTCAGCTTAGCGGGTTGCCTGTTGGACTGGAACGAGAGAAAGGGGAGTTTAGATGCAGCAGGACCGTCTCGCCACAGGCTGAGCCCCAGAGTGACACAGGAACACGCTGGCAGCAACGGAGGGACAGCTACCTGGGCACTGCAGCCAGCTTACTCTGCGATGGCTGCAGGCTCTGTCCTCAAGTACAGCTGGTAAGCCGGGGGGAAGTCTAATTCCCGCCTTTAAAATTCCGAATCTCATTTAAGAACGAAAACCGTTCGCTGCCCGAGTCAATGTCTTTGAACGGGGCATAAATATCCTGGCGGTTAATCAGGAGAGCACTGAGCGGATCCACTGCACTGTCAACGAGTGGGCACGGTCCCTGAAAATGCATCTTCCTGGGCCCTCCCTCAAACGTAAACAGATGGTGCTTTTGATATCGACGTGGAAATACTCAGTATGTTTCCTTGTCGTGTGCTCATTCATTCAAAATAACCCGACTTTTCATTCCAAACCGGATGCCCCAAGTACCCACATTCCTCCTGCCACGCCAAGCTGATGTTCCTTTGCTAAGTACAAGGGTAATTACTACCTGTGAGGCTTTGCTGAATGGACCCCCAGATCTGGAGAGAGGGGAAATAGAAGGATCTCACATCACTTTTCAGGGAATTTCTTTTTGCTTCCACATGCAGAGGCCCCGCCAGGTAGCTATTGGGGTCCTCGCCCTGAGTGTGTCTGCTAAGGTCGCATGTTGGCAGTGGCTGATGCCAGAATGCTGGCTTCCTGCAGGAGCTGACTGGGGAGATATATCCGAAAGGCTGGGCTTTACTGATGGACCGTCCTGCTGCTTGAGGCAGTGGAAGGCTTCGGTCAGGCCTGGGTGTCTGCCTCTGTGCAGGCCAGATTCTGAAATCCTCCTATCAGGGGCATTTCTTCCCAGAGAACTTCTGCTCTGAGGATGACAGAGGGTGCCTTTTCCCTGAGAAAGAGCTGGCCTGCGATCCAGACAACCGCAGACACGCTGCTGCCTCCTGGCCGCAGTGACCGGATGGGGCAGACCCTTTCTGTTCATCTTCCTGCGTGCGCCGGACAGTTCTTGAGACCTTTTTCGCTCTGGGATTTCAACGAGATTACATACAGAGAACTAGAACGTGTCTCTGGTCCTCTTCCAAAGCAAGCTGTCAGGGGCGGGGATGAAGCAAGGGGCTTTCATGGTCACGGCATAAGTCACGTTTGGCCTGGGAAGTTTTGCTAGCGGGAACCGTGCTTGGAAGGGCCTCCGCTGTCACGGGGACCGACCCTGAGTGGGAGGCAGAAGTCACGGGCCGGAGCGTTGTGATTAGCAAGGACCAGGAACCGGGGTGGCTAGAAGCCCAGGTCTCCAAATCATCAGTTACTGTTGCAAACGGAAAGTCCCGTCCCTGGGAAAGGAGCCGTGAGCCTTAGCGCTCATCTTCTTGATGGGAGTGGGTCCAGTCTTGGGACTTCCCACGAGGACAGTGACCCCCACCAGCCTGGAAAGGCAGGGTCCTGGTCACCGCAAGGCTCTCCCTGGACGCCGGCTCCGGTTTAGCACCCACATATAAAGAAGGATGCGATCAAGAGTGACTGGAGGAGGGGGGCGTGCACTCTGAAGATGTGCCAGAGGCACTACTCAGTGCAGGGGTGAGGCGTGAGGGGGGGGGCAGCTTAAGGATTGTGCAGGAAGGGGTGCCACCGGGAGGTCGGGCACCTGCTTTTCATTTGCACAGAAGAAGAGAGGCGCTGAAATGGCACAAGGCGGTCTGGGCCGGACAGAAGGAAGAACTTCCCGAGCTTACGTTGAGGATGCCTAACGAGTGGGTTCCAGTTTCTAAGGAGAGACATCGCTTGGAAAAACTCAGCAACGTGTTAGAGGATTGGCCGTGGAACGTGGCGCCACGTTCCGCTGGTGTGACTTTCCTCCTCGTCTACGCCACGCCTGTGCTTCTCAGCAACGCACGAACTGGAATTGCCAAGTCGTGACAGGGCATTTCTAAACAAGGGAAAACCACTTCACTGCACCCAGGAGAGGGAGACAGCGCCCCTCCCTGCTTGCTCCCGGGCGCGTCATCTGACACGGGCACATTCGCCTCTCTGGGGCTCTACCGTGTCCCTGCCCCGAGTGCCAGCAAGACAGCCGGCCAGTGACCGACACCCCTAAATGTGAGCAAGGCACATGGGGGAGCAGCCGCAGACCCAGGGCCGAGTCAGGGACCCCAGCGAGCGGAGGGGTACCGTTAGCCCACGTGCCTGCACCAAGGAAAGTGGCGGCAGGACAGAAATCACCACCGCCAGCAAGAGGAATCCTCGCTGCCTGCGACCCACCAACGTTTCAGAGGGTTTTCTTGGCATCTCGTACTGATTTATAGGGGTGCTGATGGAAGAGGGCATAATCTTCCCTGGCTTCTCGCAGACTCAAGTCAAAGACTAAACGACTGGCCTTGGGCTACAATCCTGGAAACAGCTTAGGAGATGCCTTCATAGTGTCTAAGTAAGGGGCAGAGGATAAAGGAAAATCAGGAGCTGTGTATTTAAAGGGGTCTCACCACTGGCCACGCCCACCAGGCTCAGCAAGGAAAGCCAGGACTCCCAGGAGCAGGCACTCACTTCAGTTCCAGCCACTGCACCCACAGCGCCCTCTGCTGGGCACGGAGGGGACTGCCTGCCTCCTGGGGCTCACATACCTGCCTGCCCTTCTTCCCCAGGCACCCTGCTCACTCTCCAGGCAGGCCACCCAGAGCCCTTTCCTGGCCTGACCACTCTCAGGGACTTTCTGCCCCCCCCCCATACCTGTACTCTCATACTCTTCCTGGCTTGTTTCTTGTTTTTCTTCTCCCCTAGGTGCACATGTGAGCACACCCCTGTTTCGGCCATTAAAGCGTGCCTGGCATACAGCAGGCATTTAATAAAGATTCCTAAAATGAACGAAGATCTGCTGCTTTATGTACAGCCTGTGAGGCAGAGACAGGTTAGCCAAGGTCCCTGAAGCCTCCTGGATGGAAGCGGTACAACCTGAGTGGAACCGAGGCCGGAAGGGCTCCCTCAGGGAGCAACAGGCATTCCCAGCACGGAGCTCACGCTCTGAGACTAGAAAGGCCGAAAATACATCAAAGGTGCCAGAGACTGGCTCCCCTTTTAATGCCTTCTCAGGTCCCCAGTCCAGCGGGACCCCCAAACATGTAGAGGAAAACCCCAACATCTTTAGTGGATCTGTGTGACTGTGTGACATTAACATTTTTAAGTGTTGGCTGATGAAGTCAAAAAGTGACCATGAACTTGATTATTTACGACATAATTAACAGACGTAACACGCTTGAGGCAAACAGGAAAAACTGCAGGTGTCTGACAATCTGACGTGTTCATGAGACGGTCTTCAGGCTCAAAGGTAAACGCACTGAGCCTTGCCTGTATGACCTTCATGACCAGGATACCCTCTCTCCTTCCTTGGCAGAAAGCCTGACAGTCTTCTTGACTCCAAGACCCGGCGGCTGGTGTGGTGGCAAAGCAAGGTGTTTGTGTCATCCTACTGAAATATTACTCGTGGGCATTTGAAAGACCCAACGATGCCTTGAACCCATGGAACCGCTAAGAGTATAGTCAAAGGGTCAGGCTGGAAGGTCTGAGATTGGTCCTGCTGCTTACAAGCCACATGGCCAGAGGTTGTGATCATTCTGCACCTTAGCTGCTTGAGCTAAAAAATACCATTTCATTCAAGAAGTATTTGTGAGAGTTAATAAATAGCGCAGACGGTAGACTAGGATGGGAAACTCAAAGGTGAGGAAGACAGTTTCCAGTGCCTCCTCATCTTCAGTGAGAAAGGAAGATTGTGCACCTGTCTTAAGGGGTCCACTTGAGACCAGAAGCCAGCCATGTCCTGGCCGCTCAAGAAACCACAGTAGTTCTTTTTTTAGCCCATGATCTGGCCTGTCTTTTGGGGCCAACACATTTCGGAGGTAAGGGCTTTTGAAGTGTAAAGCTTCTTTTTTTTCTCTTTTTTGAGACTAAGTCTTGCTATTTTTGCCCGTGGAACCGCAGGCTCATGTTGCCCCGGGTACCACAGATTCAAGCAATCCCCAGCCTCAGCTTCCCAGATAGTTGGGATTACAGGCACACGCCACCACGCCCAGCTATTTTTTTTTTTTTGGAACTAGGTCTCACTACGGGCCCCAGGGGGAACTCGAACCCCGATCCCTAGCCCCAGCTGCTTCATAGGCTGAAGTTTACAGGCATGAACCACCGTGCCTGGCTGAAGCGCAAAGCTTCTTATAATTTTGAAAAGATACATTTACTGTAAAGTAATTTTAAAATTAAAGTACAACTTGAAATTCTGAAATTCTTTTCAGGTCTATTAAAGAAATGTTGCCTAGAGCAAGGGGGGGTGCAGGGGAAGTGTGAGTCAGAGAGGCACAAGAGACTAAGACAATGTTTTGATGGTTCAATGTTTCATGGGTGATAAGGTGGAGGGAGAACCCTGGGGTAGATAACGATATAAAATAAAAACAAACAAACAAACAAAAAAATGTTCCCATTGGAATTTTGAACTTTCTTTGATAGTATCTAGTTGCTATATTTATAAATATGTTATAAATGATTAATATACCAAATATTATTATGTGACATTAGTGCTATATTCCCAATGAGGTATAATTATCTATTAATAGTTTAGAGGTCTCAGATACACTTCTTTTTCTTAAGTTTTGAGGTCGCATATTTGCCATGGGTTGGTCAGCACTGGCATTCTGAAATGAAAGCATCGTACACTGTGCTGGGAACAGATCATCAGTGGCTGCTGTTAGATGTTCTTTCTTTTATGAGGGATATAGGAAAAAACAAACAAATGGAGAAGAAAAATTTAAAACTGCCAGCAGAACCGAACCACGGAGCAAGAGAGGGGCAGGAGCAAAAAAAACGGGGGGAGGGATGAGCACAAAAGAATGAGATGGTTCACAGGTGATAAGGTGGTGGGAGAACCTCGGGGTAGACAATGATGTAATATGTCTGTGTGTGTGTGTGTGTGTGCAATCAATAAAAAATGAGCTAAAAAAATAAAGTAGGAAGTCAGTTTCAAACAGAATATAGGAAAATTAATGGCATATTTATATGATCTTTTTTCCTATCTACATTTAAGTTCAATTTAAGTTTTATTTATATTTTGAGAATTGTCTCTTAAGACAATATTTTACAGTATAACATAAGTCTTGGAGGAGTTACGTGAAACACATCAATGAACATGTAGATGAAACCTTATAGCTGTTCGCCACATGGCATTTCCTCCAGACAAGTGTGTTGAGATGGATGCCCCGGAACAGGACTTGGGGGCATAATCAAGCCAACAGATCTGACCTCATTCATCAGTTGCAGACTCGACCCTCACCTGGCTGCTCTGACAAGAACAAAAGTGACACGGATAGGCCCCTCCAAGCGGGAGAAATTACCTTGTGCTAAGGAGTCGCAAACCAAGGCCCTAATTCTCTGACAGCAAAGGCCCTTTTCCAAAGATCCATTTGTCCAAAGGTCAATGTACTCTACGTTCTACCAGGAGACCACTAGCCTTGACTTTCAGCCTGACTCTAAGTCTTAAAAGGCATTTGCAAAAACAGAAGAAGCCAACTAAAGCTGGCAACAGACCTTTCTCTGAGAGCAGACATTTGATGACAGGAGTTGTAACTGTCAGTAAGTCTGACCTACAGAAGGTGCCCGCTACATCACAAGTCCATCTGCCATTCGACCCAGTAAGTCCACCCTGAGGCATCTGCCCCAAATACTCAGAAACGCTAATTCCAAAGCTGTGGGGTAAGTGAGCGGGCCAGGCTTTTCCCACCATTAGCCTCTATGACCAGCACCTGTGGTGTTGGGGCCTCCCCATGATGGCCCCTGCCTGGCCCAGTGAGTGTATGCATGCGTGATGGGCTCACCTGGGTCTGGGAGGGGAGCCTAAAAGGGCAGCAACAGCCCGGGTTGAAGGAGAGAAGACAGGAAGGAGAGAGAGCCAGGGAGAGAAAGCAGGCAGGGAAGCGTGCGAAGATTCCTGGGGGGCTGGCCTACCTCCCTGGCCTGCCTGATGTATCTGTAACTGCTATAATCAATACGGAGCCGACCCAGATTCGGGTGGTCACACTACTATTGGCGTGACAAACAGGGCGGTGGCACACAAAAGGAAACCTGCAGTGCTATTTACCACAGCCAAGTAATGGAAACCACCTCCGTGCCCGGGACAGCTGCGTGGATCAAGAGGATGTGGTACATGTGCACACGTGTGTACATGTACATGCAGATGTACAGAAATCCACCCATGATCGGAAAACATGAACTCCTGCCATCTGCGACAAACTGGATGGAGTGTGAAGGGATAATGCCACGGGAAGTCAGAAGGAGAAAGGAAATACCAGATGGTGTCTCTAGTAGGTGGAATATAAAATAACTCATGGTCAGACACAGATGAGCTGAAAAAGTAGCCCTTGAGAGCTGAGCACAGAACGGAAGCACCTGGGGTTGGGGTGGGGGGAGCCGGCTGGGAACACAGAGGGAAGGAAGAAGGTCTATGATGGCGGACTAGGGGCGAGTTGTGGTGGGTGCACTGTGGTGGTGATACCTGAAGGGGGATCATCACCCAATATGACCTTAATTAAAAATAAAGGAAAAAGAGCCAGGCACGGTGGCTTGTGCCTGTAAGCTTCGGCCTATGAAGTGGCCGGGGCTAGGGATCGCGGTTCAAGTCCTGATCGGGGCAACAAAGTGAGATCTAGTCCCAAACAAATAGCTGGGTGCAGTGGCACGCGCCTGTCATCCCAGCTACCTGGGAAGCTGAGGCTGGGGACTGCTTGAGTCCATGGTACCCCGGGCAATGTGAGCCTGTGGTTCCATGGGTTAAAAAAAGTGAGACCTGGTTCAAAAATAAAATAAATAAAATAAAAAGATAAAGGAAAAAAAGATCTGCCAGAAAACTAGTAAAAATTGGGGACAGACTTAAGAGAAATGGTGGCAGGGAATCAGAAGTTAGGGGGAAGAACTGTGCCTCTGTGGTGCTCGGGAGGAAGGAGGGGTCGGGACCCCCACTCCCTCACGCTTGTGCAGGGAGGCTGCCTAGCAAAGATCTCATCACGGCCTGCGACCTTCAGTGACGGCCCGCGACCTTCAGTGACGGCCCTGAGCAGCAGCAACTCCAGGTTGACTGAGCCCCCAACAGCACGCTGTCTCCTTCACTCCTCACTGGGATCTTCTCCCAAGGTCGTAAGGTAAACGGTGACACAATTCAGACTTCCCTCTGACAGCTGCCACAGGCCATCTTCCCAGGCACTAAGCGGCAACAGCTGATGTGCTGTTTGCAGTTGATGAGAGCCTTAAGGAAGCTCAGAAGCAGTTGGTGTGGCCAAGACGTGCTTGACGGGGAAGCGAAAGGGAGGGTGGAGAGAACTCCCTGGTCTAACGTGAGCAACTGTCCAAGGTCATGGAACTGCCAGTCAGCGGGGCTGCCCATCACCCCATCCACCACGATAGCTCCTTCCTCTTCAAGGCTGGGGGTTCAGCTGGATGGGGCCAGGGGAGGCTCCATAGGTGATGTTTGCTGGGCTGATGGTTGTAAAAGGGGGGGGGGGTGCAGAGAGAAGCCTCCCAGTTAACCTGCAGCTACAGGCCCATTCAGCTGCTTATTGTCTATAGCTTCTGTGATGACACCTTTGCCTTTGTGTGTGTGTGTGTGTGTGTTGTGGGAATTAGGTGAGATGACGTAGCGAAAACTTTGTAGAGGCTGGACCACACCAAGCAGCCCATAAACCCAGTCGTCAGCACCGTCATCTCAGTTGCTTCTCTTGGCACCTCGTGAGCTGAGGTGGGTGGTAGCATCCAGGGCCCTGCAGCCAGACTGCTTGGCGATAGATTCCAAATGACAATGACCCCCCCTCTCCCCTCAGGGAGGCATCTAAATGGGGCTGTTAACTCCAGGGCCTGAGTGAAGACACTCAGCCTTCCACACAGACGTGTAGGCCAGGAGATGGGGTACAGTAACACTGTCATGCACTCTGCCAGATGCTTGAGGGCTGCAAGAGACTCATCTGGATGCAGAACTCTCCAGCCGAAGGTGGAGAGAGCTAGGGGTGCCCAGCACATCTTTATACAGTCAAATGGTCTTTGTGCCTCAGTTTCTTCTCCTGTAAACGAAGGTCATCCTAGCCAGATGTTGAGGATGAAGTGAAATAGACTCCAAGCAGGTGTGCAGAGGACTTGAAAAGCGGTGCTTCTCAAGGGGAATCAGGACTTGGCTGTGACTAGTGGGGAACTGTGACTGGCAAGCGTTCACCCCTCATTGGTGCCCTCCTGCTGGCTATGAGCTGCTCCTCAGAACCGCAGGCCACCACGTGGCATAGGATGAGGAAATCTCAGCACGGGCTTCTTCTCCAAGTAGAGGTGATTGGGAAAGTCTTGCCAAGACAAAGGCCTGACATTCCCTCTTGATACTTTCCATTCTCATCTGTGCCTCTGGAGGAGAAACTAACTTCTTGCTAGTTCTCATAAGGCTGAGTAGTCATGATGGTCTTACTGTACAGACCTTTGACCCAGAGGGCTCATTTGGACACAAATTGTTGTTTCCTACGTTATTTTTTCATGCAAAGATCATCTTCACAGTTTGGAATCTTTGGGTTCTTGAGAACAACCGGTATTTGCCAAAAACTTATCAAATAAAAGACAACTCAGCTTGGTTTGAGGAGCAAAAAGACAAAGTTCTGGTGGCCCAACAGAAGATGCATGGTGCCCCAGGTAAGAGAGACCCAAACTTCCATGGGAAAGACTGTCTTCAAGTAGTAACTCTGTTGCATGCAGAGAACATATATGGGGAGAATTTCAGTGTGATGACACACACTTACCGTGGCGTGTGAGATGGTGAGGATGCCATTTTTGACAGCGCACTTCCGTCTCTGCCACACCTTCCGGAGCCTAAAGAGTAAGTCAAAAACAAACCACTGTAGCATCTGGCTCACAGGCAACTGACGGCTTACGTAGAGTAAGACTCACCAACACACATACCCACATACACACCACCCACCCACCCCATCCCTCTTGCCCCCATAGCAAACCAACAGGAGACAACCCCCCTCCCAGCCCGAAATCTAGTTGCTTTTTACTCTCCTAGGTGGCTAGCAATTCAGACAAGCACAGGGGGGCTCATTTGGGAGCTGTGTGATAGAGAACGTGGAGACCACAGAATTCTAATGGCAGGAGAATGTATAGACTGTAGTTATATTCACGACAGGTGCGATGGCTAGGGTTAACAGAATAGTGTTATGTGCTAACTTCTGCAGCTCTCTACAGCGCATTACTGGTAGAAAAGAGCCAGCTGTTTCAAGCAGTGTGGTTATGACCTAGTAATGCTAACACCGGTTTAGATGTGTCAAACAGCACCCCCGCACCTCAGAGGTACACCAGTAAACAGGATGGGGGAGGTGGACCACTCAGAGAGAGGATTCCTCTCTGGGAAGGGCTGGACCTGGCTGAGGGAAGCTGCCAGGTGTTTTAATTCACATCTGTGACCCTTTTACAAGATGGCAGTATCAATCTACTACTTCTATGACCGAAATCAGATTTAAAGAAATTGAGGAAATAACTCCAGCTGCCGGCTGTGCGGGGGGAGGGTGTGTGTGTGGGGCACGCCTCAGGACAGAGAGAAAAAGCAGGTCAGGGTCCAGAGCTTGAGGCTGTATCATTTTTATTTATTTATTTATTTATTTATTTATTTGTTTGTTTGTTTGTTTGTTTGTTTATTTATTTTTTGAGACCAGGTCTCGCTATTTCTGCCCATGGAACCGCAGGCTCACGTTGCCCGGGGTACCATGGACTCAAGCCATCCCCAGCCTCAGCTTCCCAGGTAGCTGGGATTACAGGTGCACACCACCATGCTGTTTTATTGGAATTAGGTCTTGTTATGTTGCCCGAGAGGGACTCAAACCGCGATCCCTGGTCCCTGCGCGGCTTCCTAGGTTGCCGCTTATAGGCATGCACCACGGTGCCCAGCCAAGGCCTCCGCTCCTGCAAGACAATGTCTATAATTATATCTGGGAAATAAAATTGGCCAGCCCACTCGCAATGATCTGTGAATGACCTAGACTTTGAAATCTGATTTGATGAAGTCAACGGATGGAAAAATACAGAGCTGATTCCAACTGGGAAGAGCTTGTCGGCTCAGCCCTGGTCCAGGTGAGAGATGACCTGTGTGGCAGATGCACCCAGGTGCAGGCAGGGACAAGCGTGTTAGCTGGGACCACGTCCTTCAGGTGGATGGAAGCGTTCAGGGGAAAGCAGTTCTCTGGGCTAGAGAAGCCTTGGCAGGGCTCCTGTTGCCGTGGAAACAAACGACTCTAGAGTGTTCCTCCAGGTGTTATCTTTCCCTGCTTCCTAAGTGACTCCTGGAAGAAAGCTGTCACCTCGGAGTCTGACATGAACGCTCAAGGCAGGTCACACTGGAATGGGATGAACTGCTGTGCTTGGTGTGTCTGCACTGCAGCTTCTGGAGGCGCAGGTGCAAGCCAGCTCCCACGCTGGGGGAGACGGGGACTCTCGTCACCTACTCAGACAACACCACTGGTCACACCGCGTGTGGCCCTCAGCAGCCCAGCTAGAGACGAGCATGGGCTCTGATGCGCCGTCGTGTGGCTTCCGTGCCAGCGTCGCCCCCCCCGCCCCCCACCAGCCAGGCAACTGCGTGTGGAGATGACGCTCTTCAGTGGATCATGGAAAGAGCCCCACCTTCTCCGCCTCCTGAGGAAGGAACAACTGCTCTTGGTTGCTCAGCGAGTGCCCCAGGCTATCAGGCTTTAAAATTTGTTTTGAAAATGTTCACTTGTTTTCCACATGATGTAACAATCTTCTAAGCTCCGGTCAGTTACGAACGCCAGTGGTCCTTGAAGAACATGACATGGGGACTGGAGGTTGTGACAGATGAGTCTGCCCTCAGGTGGGGCGTCTCTGGTTCTCTTCCTCCGAGGAAGCTGCCCCAGGCTTACCTCAGTTGTCCGGGACTCTTAGGAGCCTGGACTCTCAACTTCCTCTTCAACTTCAAGGTAGGTTTCCCCTTATCTCTTCCTGAGAGTCTGCAGGCTGAGGTGAGACCCAAGACCTCATCTCGGTGGCCTTTGGCCACCCACCCCAGTCTGCAGTACCTGCTGGCACCATGGAGCCCCTCACAGGTGTGTGGAGAATGGAAGTGAGACGGAGGAACACACAGGAATGGAGAAGTAGGCTGATGTCAGTTCATGCCTTTGGGTCATAGGGTGACACAGCAGCAGTGCCCCCGTTGAAATACAAAGGGGAGACCTCTGGCATGAAGTCAGAGTTGACATCCTGGCTCTAAACCTTCCGGACACTGTCTCAGTCAAATGCCTGCACCCTCCGGACGAGCTGCCTCATCAGGCGAAGGTGTCACGTGAGGCTAAGGGGCGGCCCAGGGCACACAGCGCTACGCTGGGCTAAAACTAAATAACAAATAAAGGACGGGGAACCTCTCCCAGGCATGGAGAGAGCAGTCTCAGAAACTGGCAGCTCTGATTTCAAGACAATCGTGACTTTCCATGAGCAGAGCTCAAAACGCCATGATTCTGGACTTCCGCTTCAAAACACAGTAGCATGCCGTGGTTCGTCGCAGAACATGACATGGACGTCCTGGGATGGAGAGCAGATCCCTGCACCTCTAGATGCGGGTGGGAGGGGAGGAAGAGGGTGGACCCTGAGTCACGTGGCTGGTGGAGCAACTGCTGGATCAGCCGAGGGCAGACGCGCACCAGGCAGTCTGGGCTACACTCTGGTCACCGTGTCAGCTTCCAAGGGCCCAGTTTAAAGCCGCGTTGCTGGTAACCAACATTGCTTTCCCTCTTTTACTTTTGCAGGACTTATTAGTCAACACACGTTCACGACGCTACAGAGCGCCAGGCGCTGGTTCCTGTGCCGGGGAAACTTTACTCCCCCACGACCTCCGTTCATCATCCAGAATTGACTACCCGACTCCACTGCTGTTCTCTCGATGCCCTGGCAGCTCTCAGCCTGGACTCTGGAGCAGCCCCCTGTCGGCCTGCCTCTCTCGGCTCCGCCGTACACGGTTATTCTTAGCCCGGGAGCAAGAGAGACCTTCCAGAACACGTCACTCATAGCATGCGTCTGCTCCAGACCCACCAGGACACCTCTCACGCAGCGGTGTCCCAAGCCCCCCCCCCGCCACCAGGGGTGGGCGCCCTGCTCCCTCTGCCTCTCTCACTCCAGGGAGGTCAGACCCCTGAGTTCTCACGAGGGAGGCACACTCTTCACGGCACTCCCCGCGCTCACGCCTCGGAGGGATCACTTCTTCCCTCCCTTCAGCCCTGTGTTCAGATGTCACCTCACTGGAGTCCTCATGGTCCTGGGTGACAGCCAGAGGTACCCTCTGCAGGCAGTTCAGGGGAGGGGTGGCTCATCTCACAGGGGCAGGGAAGGTGGGCTTTCTTGTTAGAGATGGAAGTGCTCGTTAGCATTGGCTGTGATGTCAGAGGGGAGAGAGGGTGGTGGTGGACGCTCCAGCTTGGGGGTCTGCCTGGCCAGGTCGGCCTCCCAAGTAGAGACAGGCACAGTGAGGAGACCCTGAGAGGTGAGGCAGCTTCAAGTCGGCTCATGCCACGTGCAGCTCAGGCCCAGCCTGGCCCGGCTCAAGGTTACGTGACCAGTCACAGGAGCCATGAGGGGCCACGGAACTATCGCTGCGGCTGCTCCTGAAACAGCGAGTTACAGGCCAAGACTTACCTGGGGGAAACCAGGGCGTGTGCTGAGGCCTGAAGCAAGTCATCAGAGACCACCTCAGGGTTTCCTGAGAGGGGCTGAGAAACACCCGGGGGGTGTGTGCTGAGCTCACAGAGCTGCACGCCGGCGCCTGGCACTACGTACCCGTCACTCTTCTTCAGCAGATAGCCCTTCTTCTCGCTGCCGTACTCCTTGTTCCCCTGAAGCTGGTGCATGCTGTACCCTCCCTGCCGGCTCTGGGAATCCTAGAAGAGAGAAGCCGGGGGCTGAGCAGATGCCGCGGCAGCCCTCAACCCTGCGTCCACTGACCCTCTTGCCCCTGGTCAGGGGCTGAGAGAACTGGGGACTTAACGAGCAGCCGGGTCCTGGCCCTTGTTTTAGAGGCAGGGCCTGGGCAAGGAGACACTTTCCAGAGTCAGAATCAAGGGGGTGGTGGAGCTGGGGCCTGGAGCCCCGGTCTCCTGTCGCTAGTTCAGCGCCCCGCTCTCCTTGAGCAGATACACCGTAGGGGCGGGCGACTCTCTGACTCAAGCCCTTTACACAGGCGGCAAGCAGGGAGGGCTGGGAATACCCCGATGGGTCACAAAACGAAGTCCATGCAGTCTGGGGGTGCTCATTTCTCAGCTATCTGCGCCTTTTCTTCCTTCCCATATTCTGCTAGACCAGCTACAGCAAACAGTAACCTGCATGAGGGGCTGAGAATGATACAGTTCTTATTTTGTAGCTCACTAGCGCTGGGTAAACACGCCTATAAACACACTTTTAACTCTAACGGGTGATTCTGGTGGTGGCACGAAGCCCACGGTGGGGTGAGAATGGTGATGAGGCCAAGTGAACAGCACAGATGAAACAGGCCTCTCTCGGCACCAGCATCACACCTTGCAGGGATGGTGTGGCCAGACAGCCGTGCCGGTGAGAACGTAAGAGACAGACCGAAATAGACTGTGGGATGAGAACAGAGGGCCACAGACACAGAAGTAGGACAACATAGTCTCACAAAAAGTATTGACTTACTCTCCTAGACTTCGATCAGGAAGGGCAAAAGCAATAGAGGAAAAAGGCAGAACATTTGAAAATAGAGTTAATTTCATTGACAGTTGTGGTGCACGCCAGTTAAGACTTTTTACCACCCACAGAGAAAACACCAGGCAAAGATCATATCAGAGCATACATGTATCAAAGCATCTCCTTCCACGTCATTCGAGACTTTTTATTTATCAAATGTTATTTCAAGGCACTGGAGTGATAAGAAGCCGAATGGGAAAACATGAGGCATAAGCATCACCAAGAGAAAAGGGTTGGTGGCCCTCACGGTGTGTGTACCGGGGACTCAGTACCTCAATGCTACCCTCTGGGAATTATGCAGCAAATGTAAAAACCAAGCTGCAATCTCTAGGATGACCTTTCTTCCCACCCGAGGAACTTTACTCATGAAGAGCCAGTTTACGAGCAAACCAGAAACGTGTTGATGGCATGCATCAGCCATGGGTCACTTACGAAGGCCGGTGGCCTCTCTCTGGCATGAGGATCCTTTCAGATCAATTAGTATGGGCTCAGCAAATGCAAGTGACTGTACTAGCTGAAGGAAACTCTCTAGGACAATCTGCCTGTCCCATATACTCCTAAGAGCCAGGTCCAGTGACAGGTGTGGAGGACACTGAATGGGAGGCAATTCTGACCACCTGTAGCGCTCACCGTGAAGGTGACGGAGCCTTGAGCGTGCACTCACCAGCTAAACGGATTCACCATCAAAACTAGTCACTTTCTTAACATGAGCGATATTTTTGTCTTTAATAGGCTAGAGTTCCCCCCCCCCCCCCCCCAGCTGAAACAACTAAGTGGACACTTTTGGTCATCAAGGGAGGAGGGCGCAGACCTCTCTTTAGGAGTTCTCAGACACCTCACTTTCAATCAGGGCTGACTGTCGTGAATGGTACTCTGGCTCCTACATGTGCCCCGGAGGTGCCACCACGCCTTCCAGATGGAGACAAGCCTATGTGTCTGACAGCCGAGAGCAGCCGCCCTGAGCAGGGCTGGGGGTGACCCGGGCTGTTTTCTGAAGGGGCAGCAATGAGTCGGTATCACTAACATGGAACAATCGGGATGAGAAATCAGTTCGGTGGGAAGGAACTGAGGCATCAAAAAAAACGGAAACCCAGACAGGGCTTGGCTTTCACCCAAGGAAGTCACAGGAGAATTACTCAACCCTGGGTCTGGAGGCAGGGAATTTTGCTGTATCTGCACCTCAACACACCTCTAACAATCCAAAATCCCCCTGGATAGCCAGGCTTCCTAAACGAGTCCTTCACTTCCCTGGAACTCTTTCAGTGGGATTAAACATCACATCATCTGTCCACACAAGTCCGATGAATATTTTAAAACAATGCATCTTGAATCGTAACCAGATTGCTCACCTTTTAAGTAAATGCATAAGTTTTAAATAGAAAAACACTTATTAACAAGGACTGGGGTGCTGATACCTTAGGAAAACCAGCATATTCTATAAACTTGTCAGTCAGACATTCTTTGCATATCGATTACAAGTCTTAACAGACTTAGTAAACTGAAGACAGAGTCAACAGGCCTTGGTGAACTGCAGACAAATGTGCTTTTAAAGGTGAATAAAGTAGCTTCTAGGCGTTAGCCTCCAAAGCCTGTTCTGCTGTGCTGAACGAGAAGGAGGTACTATGGCTGATATCTTGCATTAACACTAAGGAGTTTTATGGCTTAAGAAAGCCACCTAAACTGCTATTTCTGTACTCTGAGAAAAGATGGTGATTCAGTTTACTTGCTAAGTGCCCCAGCTAACCAAGAAAGGGTTTTCTTTTGTGCGAAAGTAAACCTTAGGCACACTCTCAACACTAATCATCATCTAAAAAAACAAAACAAAACAAAACCCAAAGGAATCACAATAGAAGGAATAAAATAGGTCCTGAATTCTTTGATAGCATAAAAGAACTCTGTATGTATTCAGGAAACAGAGATGCAAATGAG
This sequence comes from Uropsilus gracilis, assembly GCA_004024945.1. Lineage (NCBI taxonomy): Eukaryota > Metazoa > Chordata > Mammalia > Eulipotyphla > Talpidae > Uropsilus > Uropsilus gracilis. The sequence continues at coordinate 29,659 of PVHY01007914.1, read as the reverse complement.
AAACCCATTCAGGCAAAAAATATAAAAACTAAACTTAAATAATGGGCTTTAAATAAAACCTTGGGGAAATTCCATGCTGTGAGCCAAGAAATGTAAACTATAGAATGAAATGATGGTCTTATTTTTAGTTCAATTTCCCATTCTCTATTATCGGTGCAGATAAATTACCTTACTTTCCTATTAGAAAACCTCATTAACATATAAAATGCATTATATTAAGGAGTAATCTTTTTTAACTGCAAGCAATTACACCCTCTCATTGATTTAATGGGGGTTATAAATGTTTCTGGCATGGAATTTAAAACCAAACCTTTCAAATTTCTAATGGAATGGATGAATGGAGAGGACAAAGGATTCCTTCGGTTTCATCTTCCTAAATATTTATTGGTAGCTTTTGGGGGCTGGGTAATGTGACTCACACCGAGGAGAGAGAAATGAGTGAAAAGCAGACTTGGCCCAACAACTTGCAAAGCTATTCTGATAGAAGGAGGAGACTCAAATGTTAACAAGGGGAAATAGCTGGTATAGGTATCAGCATGAAACAAAACATCTTCGTAGCTATGTAGGAAAATTAGGATATTATAAAAGCTAAAGATAACTAATTGTAACTGCCAAAAGTCAGCCATCTAATTTTAAAAAGGGAAGGAATCCACCAAATATTTAGGAACCTTATTTATAGCTCAAATTCCTAGGGGTTCCTTTAATTAAATCAGGGTAGAATCTGATGGGGGTGAGGTGGTTAAAGCCTTGGTTGGGTGCTTTTCATCTCTCAGGTTGCTGTTTCTATTTTATTATTTTGTCAGCCATTTTTGGGGGCTACTTTACTCTTTTCTCAAACAGTAGCACCAGGTAAGAGCTCCCTGGTGGACACTCTCCTTTCTGAAGATGCTTGCCAACAAGAGATAAGTGGCAGGCCCAGGGGCTAGGCACATTGTGGGAGACCAACTTCATTGATAAAACACTCTGGACGTGGAGCTAAGGAAAACTCAGCATGTGTGAATGTGGGATGCAGGTACAAGCCACCAAGTCCTGTAGCAATAGAGGTCTGATCGCTGCTCTGGCCTTCAGCTAGTATCAGCAGACGACATCCGTCTCTGCAGAATAAATCGACTATAATTGTCCTCTTTTCTCAACAGCCAAGGACCAGCATGCCCACATTTTTCTTTTTTTTTTTTTTTTTGAGACTAGGTCTTGCTATTTTTGCCTGTGGAACCGCAGGCTCTCGTTGCCCGGGGTACCACGGACTCAAGCAATCCCCAGCCTCAGCTTCCCAGGTAGCTGGGATGACAGGCGCGTGCCACCATGCCCAGCTGTATTTTTTGGAACTAGGTCTCGCTACAGGCCCCAGGTGGGACTCGAACCGCGATCCCTAGCCCCGGCCGCTTCATAGGCTGAAGCTTACAAGCATGAGCCACCGTGCCCGGCCCTCGCATGCCCACATTTTTCTAACTGTGGGACGAAACTTCAGAATATTTCCATCTCCTTATTAGCAAAAGTACACAGGCCTCCTTTGGCTGCCCAGAAGAGATAGATAATCTAAAGAGGATTTGGGGTTCATGTGCCACTGATTCAATAGCCTGAGGCTACACTCCTGAGTCATGGGTGGTAGATGAGGATGAGGGGCACCTTCCCACTGGGGGCAGAGTGACAGGCACACACCTCCGCGTGCCACTCTCTCAGCTCTCCCCACCCCACCCGGGCAGGAGGCCATCGAAGGGCCACTTTGTCAGACAGACACACAAATGTTAGAGAGGAGCCGCGCTTACACTCTTAGCCCTGCTGGAAACACCGAGATCACCTACTTCTTTCTGGTCAAGTTGGAGAGAGGATTTTATTAAGTCGCGGAGTGCAGTTAGCTGCTTCTTTTCTTCATCCTGGGTTTGTTTTATCTATGAGGCAAAAAAGACTTCTGTTACTTAGCTTGATGAGCGGAGTTCCACCCGGACAAATACGACATTTCATTTCAGGGCTGACCTCACGCACTTTACAGTCTCATTTTTAGATGCGAAGCGTAATTTTCTCTTCAAAGCACTGGTGACTTGAAATTAGTGAATAATGCAACACGCTTTCCTATTAAAGCACCCAGGCTAGATAATGAACACTGAAGAACCCTCCTCCCCTTTTCTTTTGACTGAAACTTAATTTTATGTCACAAGTTTAAAGACTATTTACATAGTTTGTTAAACATTCTGTATTTTATCATCATCATTACTTACAAAAGATGCGCGGGTTTTTCTCTTCTTGACAGACAAATTTGGTATTAAGGACATGTACGTGGTTGTTTTTCCAGGGAACCTTTTGCCTCTATAATCATGTTTATGTTTTAGTCATACACAGAACCTGCTCATCTTTACTGGAGAAAATCATTGACCCATTACTTCTGTGGTTTTATCATCATTCTACCCAACACTGTACAGCACAAGAAGCAGGTCTTTTCATAAGTCATTATCTTGCTTTTTTTATTGCTCTGTTATTCCTAAAATGGTTAAAATTTGAATTCTTTCTTTCTTTCTATTTTTTTTTTAAGACTGGGTAGATGGCCAGCTGTGTCTACATTCCCAATAAATACCCAGGTCCAAAAGGGCAGATTTTTTTTTTGAAGTGCTCTTTTTTTTTAAGTTTATTTTTTTAATTAAAAAATTATTTATATGTAAATTTCACATCTTTGTAACCCCAGGGACTCACCCCCCACCCTCATCACCATTCCCTCTCCTTTCCCCCTTGCCCCAAGTTATGTGCTCCAGTATGGTGGTTAGCTTGTTTTGACTTTTCCTCATGTCTTTTGTTTATTTTTTCTTTATATCCCATATATTAGTGAAACCATTTAGTTTCTATCTTTTGCTTTCTGACTTGTTTCTGCTAATATTGATAGGGGTGCTACCCCTCTCCTCATTGTCTCCTGTTTTAGATTGCAGATTTAAAGGACAGATATGCTAAAATGTGAGAATGACCTTAATTAGAATTTTCTTTCAGAAAGATGAAAGGGGGAGGAAGAAGTGAAATGGATCAGGTGTGGTTCCTGGAAGGCAGGAAATCAGGGTATATAAAGGGTGTGGAAACAAAGAGAGAGATTCCAATATGGAGATCTGATAGAGATTTAATGGAGGAGAGATTGGAATCAGTCATTTTGTAGGGTAAAGCTGTGAGCCATATAGCCAAGACCTGGGCCCTGCAGCCTTTGGCTGACCCAGGCTGGCAGCATGTGTGCTAAATGCAGTTAAGGAGTTTACAGATTTGAACTCTGTGTTGGAGTTTGTTTTGCTGAGTTTGACTTGTGTCTGGAAGAGGCCGTGCGAAAGTCAGGCCTGAAAGAAAGTGAACTTTGCTGGTTCGGCACCATGGAGTTCCTGCTACCTGGAGGACAAGAAGACAGCGTGGAAAACAAGGAGAAACAAGCCAAGGGAGCAGCCAAAGAAACATGTCTTCAAGCGTCTGGAGATGAACTCTGACTGGACATTGGTGAGATGATCAGGACTGAGAGACTGAGGATTTTTGGGCAATCTGGGGAAAGGACTTTGGACAATGCTGACAAAGGTTTTAGACAAAGTTAAAGTAATCGGAGTTTTACTTACGTGTTTCTTTTGTAGTAATTAGGAAATCACTTTGTTAGAAATAAATTAGTCTGCACTGATAGTCTTGCTTTGACTTGGAATTTTGGTTGAGAAGGCTGGGGATGGTGGAAAGAACCCACAGTTTAAAAGAGGGTAAATTGAGGCAAACTAGTGTAAAGTTTAAACTGTATTTCTAAGTTTTCTTTTTAGGTCTGAAAGAGGGAGAGAAAGCAGAGAGAAGCTGGTAGCTGATGCTTGCATATCAAGTAGTAGGCAGGTACAGTGAAAATGCTAACCGTTTGTGGCCTGCTTCCTAGAGAGAGAAGCAGGCAGATAGGTGTGTCTAGTTAAAGGTAAAGGTAAATGCTAATGTAAACTGTTTTGAGCCTACTTCTTAGAGAGAAGCAGGCTTAGGTGTGTCCAGTTCAAGTTAAAGGCAATTGCTCATGTAACTGCTTGGAGCCTGCTTTGTAGAGAGAAGCAGGCCTGTAAGTGTTTAAAGTCAAGGCAAAAAGTATTTTTCTTGTTGCCCTATTTCAATATGATTTCTTCTAAGTACATCCATGTTATCATACAATCATCCAATTTGTCATTTTTAATGATGAGACATATTCCATTGTGTATATAGACCACATCTTTTCATCCAGTCATCTGTTTTGGGGATTTAGGTTGCTTCCAAGTCCTTGCAATTATAAATAGTGCTGCAGTAAACATCCTTTTTAACACAGTTAAGAGCTAACACAAGTCATTCACTTCTGGTGTTTTGAAGGATGGTGATGGGGACCCACAATGTGACTGAATGCGCCAGGAGAGAATCCTTGGGGTGCCAGAATCCAGTGACTGACACACAGAGGAAGCGTGACCAGGTGCCACAGGAGGGTAGGGGGTTGTGCTGCTTTATAAAAAAAAAAAAAGTCACTTGGCATTAAATACAGCCTGGCACTTGTTAACTGTTTACAGAAAATGACAAAAAGACTCAGTTGCATGAGACCAGGTCTTGCAATGCTGTCCTGAACCTGTGCAATCAAGTGATCCCTAGTCTCAGCCTCCCAGTAGCTTGGATTACAGGCATGTGCCGTGTCCAGCTAAAACATATACTTTTCATATTATTCGTGCCAACTAATGTCTGAGCAAAAGCTTGGCATTTCTACATAGGTACTGAATTTCTTCCCCAACAAGTTTCCCTTTTGATTTTCTGATTATGAAAGCAAAGCCAGGATAGCTGGGGAGGGGGAGAAAATAAAAAATGGCAAAATAAAGATTCATAAACCTGCTGACCTAGAGACCATTTTTATTCTTTCAGGATCAAACACTCTTTCTGCAATTGCTGATTGAGGGGCGCTGACAGGCATCCTAGATCACCTGGAATCAATGATCACTCACTCAGTTCCCTGTGCTCGAAACATCTGCCCTTCTGTGCTTGGAACATCTGCCCCTGATGGTTCCCTCAGTGAACCTGAAGACTTGTTAGCTCCAGGTTTCGACTGGGCTGATCGGCCCTTGCACCCTGCCTTCTTTTAGTCAATACTTTTCAGATGCGAATTTCACATTCACTGATATTTACCGATGAAAGCAAGTAAAAAGCATCTCTTTTACAAAGGACTTACATTATACAAATCAGCAGCCAGCTTTTCAATGTACTGTTTCAATTTATCAGCGGTTTTCAAGCCATCTTGAAAGAAACTGCAATGGAAAACATCAGAGGTTTATCAGCAGTGTAAAAAAAAAAAAGAACCATAATTACCTGTAAACCCAGAAATGGTTTTTTCTCGCTTCCTCTTCGTATCAACACTCAGAAAACTCAGTTCAGTATTTCATAACGATGTACCAACTAAAAAACTAGGGACACCATTCACCACGTGCTGTAGATATCAGACACAGGCAGCCCCCCTCCCAACACCTGGCGCTCCTAACAGGTACACTGTTCACAGAACAAGCCTTTCTGCTCAGCCATTTTTTAATTCAAGAGGAAGACATATTAACCAGTGGAACATCAGAAAATGGCATCAAACACTCCAAGGAGAGATGTGACTGAACCAGAAACAAAGGTGGGAGGAAAGTCAGTGAGTGACCAGTTCCCCAGAGATCCCTGTGCCCCGCGTGCACGGGAGTTGCAGGCTGTGGAGTAGCATGGATGGATTTAGAGATAAAGAGGCTGCATGACATCGTCCTGAATAATGAGGAACACTAAGGTTTGTTGAACACTGATCACATGCCCAGCACATGATGTGAGTTTATAACTCACAACAACCCTAGTGAGTTAATAAGCACTTCCATCTCGTCATTTTAATGTTTGGTAAAATGAGGCACAAAGTGTGTAAATAATTGGCGCCCGTTGCTCACACAACTAGTAGGTGGGAGATTCATGGCTGAGGCACAGGTTGTGATCTGACACCCAGAGAAGAGGTTTCTGGGGTGAACGCTTCACTGAGGAAACCTGTTTCCTGGAGCTCCACGCACCATGCCTCTGTGGCATGATGCTAGTTTTCTTCCTGATACTGCCAGAGTTGATCACAGATGGAAATATTTCCTTCCAGAGGGATCCAGATTCTGGGCTGATACTTCTACAAAGGGGTTTAGTTTTCACTTTGAACACGAAGAGAATTTAATCATGTTTAGTTTTGATTTTTAGAAAAAATTTTTAAGTAAGTCAACACCTGTGTTTTCTGATGCCCCATGCTGCCTCCGCATGCGATTTAACCGAATGATAACTAAATACGCTCAAAATTCAGTTCTGTGAAATATACATATGTATATATTAAAATAAAAAAATTAAAAACAAAAAACAAAACATAAATTAAATTAAAAAAAATAAAATAAAATAAAGTTCCTGCAGTCTCACCAGCCACTAGGCCAGTGCTCCTCAGTTGATAGATGCTGCTGAGGCAGCAAAGAGCAGCGGATTTTGCACCGCTTCAGAAAGTTCTAGTGGACAGTGCTGCTCTAGATAAAATAAAAGCAGAAAAGTTCGAATAGCAGGCAAGAAAGTTATAAGGCACATTCTAAGTTTTAGGGAGAGAGAGGAATTCGCTTTAGCTTGAGGTGGCACCTGTAAAAGTGAGAATCGATCGATCGGAGGCAGAAAGAAGCTACAAGGTAGACAGGTTCCCGCCAGCTGAGAGGTGAGGAGGGACCCCAGTCAGTCTGGTTCCCTCCAGTTAGTTCACTTCTTCACACCGTGGTAGGTACAGAGGAGGAGATATCAACACAACACAGAGCCTTTTTAGTCTACAGAACAATTCAATTCTTGCAAATGAGTCAAACCCTATACAGACATCTAATCATCTTCTGAGTGAGATTATAGGTCTTTTTCCTTCTACATGAACTCAGTTTTCTAAAAGGACCATGCATTTCTCAGTGAAAACAAACATCAAAAAAATCAACGTTCAGCCTGGAAGGAAAAGACTGTGCTGAACCTCTCAGAAAGAGCTTCTGGTGCCAATTTCTGGCTTTTGGTGAGAAAATGGAGAGGACTGTGGTGGGGAAACAGCAGGACCCTTGGTGGCCATTAGCAACCTAGCAGGCTGGGGACCCTCTCTATGCCTGGCACTCCTCTCCTGCCCTCTCAGCTGTGGGCTGGGTAGGCTCATGACCTACCCCCCGACCACAACAGGTGACTGAGGTCACTGGGTCTCCCTCTCCGTCCCCTTCCCCTCCCCAGTGGGCTATGGGGCAAAGGGAAGTGGGGTGCTGAAGAGTCTAGAGCATACCTTATTTGTGCTCTAAACCCTACTGTCTATGTCAGGCTACTGTCTGCCTGAACAGAGCACGCTCATCCCCAGACATGGGCAAGTCCAAGTGCATGGGATGAGCTAGCACAGATCCAAGCCTTTCAACTGATAGTGTCAGCTGACCAGCCATCAGTGCACTGGGACACACAGGCCTCCTATGAGGAGGGGAAACTGCCTCTAAATACTCCATGTCCTTAACCTGTCTCTGTAAACTACGAGGACATAATGAGACCTCATCATAGATGAGGATGATGAATAGGAACCACGGACAGCAGCTAGCCTGATGCTCAGTATTTACACTGTGCAGGTCACTCACGATGAGGCACAATTCAGGGACGACCCCTTATCAAAATCAAAATCCTCATCACCTTCAACAAAATACACAATAATTATTATTAATAACCTGGAAGGAAACTGAGGCCCAGAGATGTTTGTAGTTTGACCAGTCATTCAGTGTGACTTGGGATATGTCTTGGGGCACATGTCATTAAAGGGTCAGGCTGTTTGCAGTTCAAATCCTGGCTTTGTCATAGAACACCAGCATCATCTGCGGACTCCTATAGCTTCATATCCTTGTACAGGAAATGGAGATAACCACACAGGCATTGGCGAGTTCTAGGAGCAATGTAGTCATGTTCCTAAAATGCCAGGTACAGAGAAGCTCGATATGATTCCACAGGTCAGGAAAATGGGTTTCATTAGCTCTCCGACCTTAGGGATCAACAGGTGGGATTTGCTTTAATTTTTAAATAAATGGCTTGAAAGAAACACATCCTTTTGGACTGATGTAGACTGCGAGAAACACATGAGTTGCTAACCAACTGTCAGGACCCCCACATTTCCACGGACACCTTGTAGCTCACTCACAGCTGCAGTGTGCAAGCCTGAGTGGGAACACACCACCACCCCCAGGTGGGACGTGTCCTGAGAATGAACCAGAAGCTTCTGTCCTGAGACAGTGCCTGGGTCTGTCACTGTCACTTACTTCTTAAGTCCCTATGTCCAAACAGTGATGGGGAAGGAAAATGCTATGTTCTTTCTGCTGCTAGTGAACGAGACAAGAGTGTCTTCCTGATGCTTCTTACTGCATATTCTGCTCGGTTTGAATAGAGGTGTGATTTGGTCAAAGGTTTATAGGCTCACATAATAGAATAAGATAATTTTCAAAAGAAGTCAGAGTATCTTGCAGTACATCAGAGAGCACAAAATAACAGAGTGACCTCCTAACAAATCAACCCTCAGCCCTTCTAGAAAGCCTGACTCCCAATGATCTCAGGTGACATTTTCTCCCATGTACATTCTCCAATGCATGCTGTAGTAGTTAAGTTACCTGAGTACACACAGGGGTTAACTAATTATGAATATGTCTCCATAGTTCAAAGTGACAATAAAGACGAGTACATCAGACTTCAAATGGAGAGACTTAAACATATAGCTGCTGGGTCCAATCCCAATTTTATCAAATCCAAACTGAAGTATTTGCATAACCACATCCTGGATTTAGAGACCTGGATTCAGAACCTGTTCGTCACCTTCTAACTACAGGGGTCACCAGGGCATGGACATTTTTTGCATGAAAAGTTTTTTTGAAATAAAAATTCATGTAATACACAATTTACCATTTTAAACTACGGAACTCAAGTTTTGAGAACTTTAGTGTTGCGTCAACATGACCACTAGTTTTGGAATGTTTCCGCCATCTCCCCAAAACGCTGAAGGTGATTCCTCACTCTCTCTCCCCTTAGACTCCAGTAAATAATCACCTGCTTTTGGTTTCAGCAGATTTCTCTTTTCTGGACGTTTCATCTAAATGGAATTATATAATATGTGGCCGTTCATATTTGGCTTCTTTCTCTTAGAATATTTTAAATGTTCATCCACATTGTAGCATGAAACAATCATTCATTTCCCTTTATGTTGAATAATAATGGACTGCGCGGCATTACCATATTCTAGTTCTCCATTTATTGCTTTATGGATGTTTGGGTGTTTCTACATTTTACCTATTGTGAATAATGCTGTTATAAACATTCATGAACACAATTTTCATTAATATCTTTTTTTTTTCAGCCCTTTTGGGTACATAATTAGGAACAGGACTGCTAGATCCTAGAAACTTTCTGTTAAGCTTCAATGTTAAGTTTTCTGAGGCTCTGCCAAACTGTTGTCCCAGCCACCTCCATGCATTAAGAGCTCCCAGATTAGGTCTCGCTATGTTGCCTGGGGTAGTACTGATCCCATGGACTCAAGTGATCCCTAGTCTCAGCTTCCCAGGTAGTTGGGATTACAGGCACCTGACACCATGTTCAACTATTTTTTAGAGACTAGGTCTCACTATGTTGCCTGGGGTAGTCTTGAACCTAGAAACTCAAGCGATCCCTGGCCTCAGCCTCCCAGCACTGGGATTACAGGTGTGTGCCATCACACCTGGCCTCTCCACATTCTCATCAAAATTTATTTTCTGTTTTGTGGTTGTTGCTTTTTGTTATGGTTGTTCTACTGGGTATGAACATTTTTGTTTTGATTTGCGTCTTTCCAAAGACTAGTGATGTTGAGTCTTTTCTCATGAGTTTTAGGCAATTTGTATACAGCTTTTTGGATAAGTGGTTATTCAAAAGCTCTATCCATTTTTTAAGGTGAGTTGTTTATTTTTTAGTTGTCAGAATTCTTTATATATTCAGGATATTAAGTCTTTTTCAGAGGAATGATTTGCAAATATTTTCTCCCATTCTGTAGGTTGTCTTTTTAGTTTTAGTGTCCTTTTACTGACAAAAGTCTTACATTTTGAAGATTAATTTATCTGTTTTTTTTTCCTTTGGTGCCTTGTGCTTTCTTTGTTTTGACACATACCCATTAAGCATCAATTTAAATGAATGAATGTGACTTTGGGCAAGTTATGATCTTCTATGAGCTACAACTTCCTGACTATTCTTGACCCACGTTAGTGATTATTATCTCCAAGATGAAGGATAATAAGGTAATATTTGTAAGTACATTTGATTCTGCAGATACAAATCATGCTTGTTAGGTGATAAAAGGAGTGGGTAAGTAGTAGGATAAGATGTCTGTTTTGAAAGCAGTGTGCTACGGACAATGTTCATGCTTGAGAATGAGAAGTGGTGACTGTTGGTGAGCTGAAATGACTAACAAAAATCAAAAACTCTTCTGCTTCCTTCATGTCCCACTGTAGCCACTGCAGGCCCATGAACGTGCTACAGCTATACAAGGTATCATGGGGCAAATTTTCTCCTGACCACCACCTAACTTGGTCTTGAAATTCATTTTTGGAACTGGAATAAGCACTTAAAATACAAAATTGCTCTTTTTTAAAAATCCAAGTAGATGTTACTTTATAGGTCTGTGTGTGGGTCTGTCAAGAGGCCTAAGGGATGGGCTAAGACAGGAAAGGATGGAAGTAGTCCTGGAGAGGAAATGTTCTGGCTTCTCGCTAGGATGGAGTCTGCCATTCAATCTTGGGGCAATGCAGGATGTTGATGCTTTTGAATCGCTCTCTCCCCAGAGGATGTTCTTACCGGGTGGGGTAAGAACTTTCCTTCTGCTGATCTCCTTCTATCTTGAAGGTAGAAGCTCTAGATTCCAAAGGCCATAAGCTGGTCACCCTCTGAGAACAACCCCAAGTCCCACCACCTCCTTCGAGGAACCCTCCACATCTCTCCTGGGAACAACCTATGTTTCAGTCACTTCCTGCACCCGTTCTGACTATTGATGAACCCCACCTACATCCGTGCCAGACAATTAACTCCCCAGGACAGAATTACCTCTGTACCCCAAAACCATCAAGGGACCTGGCCTTTATTTGGAGATTAATGCATATTATGGAAAAGGAAAAAGTCGAGAACAGAAGAATACAGAGAGGATGCACTCATTACACAGACGGAGTTGTTCCACTTTTCACCTTTACTAACAAAGGCGAATTTACTGTGTTTACTAAGCATCTTGTACTTTGGAAGACTCACGTTGACATAGGGTAAGCCCTTCTCCACAGAGCTAGACTGTGAGATCAAAAGAGAAGTCAAGTCAGGTGAGATCACGTTTGCTGCCGTAGTGCTATCACCGAGGATGCTGATAGACTTGCTTACTTTGGTAGAAGTTTCAAAGCAGTGACGCTCTTCGAGGAAAAGTGACGTTAGTGAAAGACAGAAAAGCTACACTGTAATGAAGCTAGGGATGGCTACCCCAAGCTGCGAAGCCCGACCATGCCATGAAGACAAAGGCCAGGCTGCCTCTTCATTTTGAAACTTTTGTGGACAAACTTTATCTTCAAATGTGACACTGTTTACATGTCAACATGTGTTTATTTTCTATCTGAAACACACTTACACAAAGGAAGATTTACTCTGGAAAGAGGGAAACAGCCATATCTGTGCAAATAACAATTGAATCATTAATAGCTTGTTCTGGGCACGGCTGGTCTTTAATGCCACTTGGAAGCATCATGGCAGCAAACGCACACAGTGAAGTGGCCTGGACTAACGGCCACACCTGCATATCTCATGGAATTCTCAGACTGTCGAAAATTCCAAGATGGGCTTTTAAACCCACGTGACTGACGGAGACTTCAGGGTAGAGATGCTCTCAACGATGATGTCTTGGTTACTCGGAAACAGGATTTGACCTCTTCCATCTGACTCAAGTCCTGCGCTTTCCAGGGGCGACGGCTGATTTCCTTAGATGTTTCAGTTGAAGATAAAGTTCGCCCAAGATAGAACAATGTTAAAAGGAGTAAGAGAGACTATCAGAGGAAACTATAAATTTTAACTTTTTGGAGAGTATTATTTTATCTAGTTCTGATCATCTTTATTCTATTTATAAGTTTTGGAAGTGGGCTGTGATGTTTTTGGTGTCTTGTTAAAAATGGAGAAAGTTATTTCAGTTGTCACTGTGGTCTTCCTCTTCCTCCTGCCCAAACAGGATGTGAGCAATGGAAAGGCAGGGAAGGGAAAGGCAGCCCCCTGGAGAGGGTAGGAGGCAGGAGCAGGGCCTGCTCCGGCTCCACGGGGGCGTCAATTTGTGAGGGCTGTCAGGACCACTCTGGCGCTGATGCAATGCAGATCTTAACAGTAGCAGGCAATTTTCCCCCCATACACACACCGTGTCAGAAAGCCCGTGAAAGCTAACCCATAAGTAAACAAGAAATTAAAAAGCAAATATGCTGCCGCAGGTTTCCAAACATTGAAAAAAAGGTGAAAAAAGAGAATGAGACAATGGCTCTCTCTGTCTCTGGAGGTTGGAAAGCCTCTTCAGGAGGTCAAGGAGACATTAACGTGCAAATAGGAAAGCAGTTCCCAGCAAGAGGCACTAATCTGAGTCACCGAAAACAGAAAGCACTAAGCAATTGCGCATCCTTCGGTGGGGCAAGTCAGCCTGTCACCAGGCCAGTGATCAAAAGAGGCTCTGAAAGAAGGAACCAGAGAAGTGGCAGGGGCAGTACATGGGCTAGTGATTCTGACCGTTAACGTTCTACTTACTTGCACTGTGCATGGTAATACTTGATAAGGTTCTGCAGCAGATCCACGCCCTTTTTGGTCTTGATTTCATTAACTTTAATGAGATACTGTGGAAATAAAACAGAATTGTGTGCCGTCACCACAGTCTTCCGAAATGGGCTGGGGTGTCAGGGCAGCGACTGGGAAAACCGTCCCCAGATGTTGCAAAATCTGACTGAGGGAACACACAGGTGGTCAAAATGGATTAGGGGATCAGCATGGTCTAGGCTTAAGATTAGTCTACTAGACAAGCAAATAGCGAGCACAACAGTACATTCTGAAGAACCGACTGTTTCCTCTTAGTGCAGTGGTTCTCAAACTTCTGGCTCACATCACCACAACCTGATTGTTCTTTGCAAAACACCAACCAAATGACATTCTCTTCAAGGAATATACGGTTTGACACTGAGCCTTTTTAACCAAGGAAATGAATTAGAAAGAATTTTGCTACTGAAGAATTGAAGTATAAAAATGAAAACAATGCACTAGTAGTTTATGCAGAAGACTTCACGAGTGGTTCTGATTATCACAACTGTTCAAGATCTCCTGTTTGTAGTGTTTGCTGATATTGTTTACTTGGTTTGTGATGTGAGATGCGAGACAAATTCAAGGAGTCAAGTTCATGATGAGGGAGAAGAAAACAAAAACTGAGGAAGAAAACTTAAAAGTTGACAAAATTTTTTTTTTTTTTTTGAGACTAGATCTCGCTATTTTTGCCTGTGGAACTGCAGGCTCATGTTGCCCAGGGTACCATGGACTCAAGCGATCCCCAGCCTCGGCTTCCAAGATAGCTGGGATTACAGGCGCACGCCACCACATCCAGCTAGTTTTTGAGACTAGGTCTCACTGTGTTGCCCTGAGCGGGACTCGAACCGCAATACCTAGTCCCAGCCACTTCATAGGCTGAAGCTTACAGGCACGAGCCACTGTGCCTGGCTAAAGTTGACAAAATTCTATCTAACATTTTGTGGAAACTGCGACAGGAAAGCCATTACTCTTTTTTTTTTTAATTTTAAAATATTTTTATTTTGTAATTGTCATGGAACTCCATTACTCTTAAGAGCTCAAGATAAGAAAGAGTTCCAGGGTTCAGTGGGAAACCAGTTTGAGAACCACTGCTCTGAGTTGAAGGCAGCATGCTTTCCACTGTGTTTGCTCCTATTCACTCAGATTTCTTAATGTCATACACTTTCAACCAAACTGGACACATGGTTAGAGAAGGAAGCATGCTCCAGACCATCACCAGTAACACGGACTCTTCACCAGTGTTACCCCCACACCCTGGTGTTGCTCCACACTCAATCAACAAGCAACATGAAAATTCTCACCAGAGAATCCCGCTGAGGCTTAAAGAGCCCCATATGACCACGGGCCAAAACAAGAGAACAACAGTGAAACGGTGGATCCCAAAAAAGCTTGGAGAAAAATGGAGATTAGAGTTCTTAAGAACCACCCTCTGCTGAGAGTCCCAGCCTGCATTTAGGCATAAAACGTGCTGGAAGCAGGAAAGATGACAGTTAATACAGTCCTGGGCAAACGGGCAAAGAGTCAGTTCTTACTTCGCACATTTGTAGCTGAAAGAGGCGTCTCTCCTTCTCCATCTCCTCTGCAATCTCGGCCCCCGTGATCTCCGTGCGGATCATCCCGTGCTGTTTCGCATGCTCTCTTTTCTCCTTCTCGATTTTTGTACTGTAATTAAAGCAGACGTCATCGTTAAAAAAAAAAGGTCACATTCACCTTTCCCCTTGAACTCAAGTGTCTTGATTATTTCTTAGTTACTAAAGTTAGGAGGCAGAAATTCTTTTTAGAATCAAAAGGTAAAATCTAAGTTCAAAGAGAATACGCATTGGTGGATTTCCACCTAGGGCAACTTCTAACACAAGGCTGGATTCATATCAACCCCCCCCCCCCCACATGCTGGTTGGCATGAAGAAATGTGGACGGTTTACTTTCTCCTGGGTAAATCACTTTATGATGAATAAGAATCAGAAACTTGGAGATCTGAGGTGTGGTGTCTGTTGCTTACATATAGGTGATGAAACTTAGAATGATTTCATGACAAAGTCTCTAACAGGGCTTTGTAGGTATGCACAAAAATCACTCAAAGGTAAATTTCCAAACCTTCTGCCAACTTGTTTCTATAACCTGGTAATACGGTTTAGTCATTCAACCACCTGACACTGGATGGTACAAAATAAGGATGGTGAGAAATCCAGTCTCTAATTTGGATTCTGTGAAAACATTCTCCAGTGGGGAGGAAGCCAGGGGCGCAGCAGGGAAATAGAAGGGCCCAGGACCAGAGCACTCAAGGTGTCGCCTGGCTACGACTGCTGATGCGCTAGTAATAGCACCACCAGCCACAGCCTCTTTCCTAAAATCCATTTAAATTGAAAACAGACTTCTAATTTCAGCAACGGCCTGCAATTTCTAGTTGTGAATGCAAAGACTGATTTGGCCTTCAAATCTCTTAAACGGTGGTCGTGGGAAGTCAAACACCGAAGAAAGCTGACATCCTCGTCCACGTACCAAACAGTAGAAAATTAACCCACCAACCCAGTGGAAAATAAATCAGCTACACCTGGCTGAGCTTCTCCCAACAACCCCTGTGCTGGCTGTGTGTCACCGCCTCACCAAGCCACCATGGTACACAGGGGGTGAATGGGGATCTGAGCAGGAGCCACCTCAGCTGGCTCTCTACTGGGAAGAACAGGAGAAACAGCAGGAAGTTCTTGAGAAGAAACGTGCGGAGCGTCACCCATGGGTGATGAGGGACTTCTGGGCCAACTTGCTGGCTCAGCCCCCTGTATTCATTTCTTCACTCTTCAACAAACCCACTGAACTGACAGGGAGGTGATTTTAAAAAATAAAAGCATAATCTCCCAAAGACAAGAAGTGAAGCCAAAAAAGGATGAGAGGATACTAAATATTCGGGAAAATAGGTCTATGAAGGAAAGACTAAGAGAAAGTGCACACCCCAAAAAGTAGGGCTCCCTGACTCCTGGCCTGAGGAGCGCCCAGAATGTTACCATATACGATCACTAGACAGGGACCGAGCAGTCTCAGAAGACAGTGATATTCAGAATATGAGTGATATAAAAATATATCTTGACATCCTAAAACTTAAAACCCCAGACGGCAGCTCACGGCTTTCTTGACAAGCCCTGTTAATGGACTCGAGTTTCTGATCACCCTCTGGGTGCTCTGCTCTGGAACATGAACAGACAGAAAAGGATCAGCAGAAAATGCTTGAGAAAAGGTTCCAAAATGAAGACAAGAGCTCATAGGGGCAAATGGCAGAGGTCTGGGTAGTGGGCGGTTAGCCAGAGGCAAAGAGGGACCAGAACAAGCTGCCACGGTCACAGATCTATGGCTTACCTATTGCTGTCAGTTGTGAAGACCACGGGACTGTGAAAGCACATGTCACCTCAGAAAAACAGCATTGGAAATGCAGCCACTTTACCCCCCTCCTGGCCCTTACAAGGATGGGGGATCAGTTTTTATTCAGGAACGTGTTAGCTGAAGGCTCTGCCTTCCAGTTTTTCTTTTTAAAATGGAAACTCACACTAATTTCAAAAAGAACTTCAAAAACAGAACAAAAAACCACTTACAACTTTGTCTCATAATCTTTCCAAGCTTTGTCGAATGGCTTCTTGAGATCCTTAGAAATGAGAAAAGAAAACAGAACTTGAATGCACTTTTTGCTTAAAGGTGAATAAAGAATTTTGAAATAACATCTTAGCAAAGATGCCTTCCTCTCTAGGATGCGCGTAACCTCACCCCAGACAATTTCGCATACATCTTCCTGCCCACTACACACGAAGAAGCTGGTCAGGTTGTGGCAACAGGACGCAGGGCACATACCCCCTGGTCACCTGGGGTCTCCCCCAGCCTCCTGAAAGTGTCCCATCTTGCTCCTCAGTTAGTGACATCATGGCATCAAGTGGCACATCTGTGCCCATGGTCATCTTCCATGACCAAAACGTTCAGAGTGCCTTCCGATTCGAGTACCGCCATGCTCTTAAAAAAGGATTCAGTCCATTAAAGGGCAAACCAAATTCCCCATCACTTACTCCTTTGACTCCTTTAAGGTCGCCTTTCAGCAAGGAATCCAAGGTGAAGATCACATTGTGACTCAGACCCTGGAGCTGGAAAGCCAAACAAAGACGGGATGGTTAGAGAGGGCTCATGAAACAACAAAACCAGCCCACATGGACTGAGTGTTCTCCACATGAGGGTGGGGCAAGGTCCTGTTCACGATTGTATCTTGGGCGCTCAGAACCCACTGGAGACTTCAAAATACCAGAAGAGCCATGGGCAGCAAGGGGAGAGGTCTCTTCACTGTCTTGGGGCCCCTGGGTTTTAAGATGGTCCAAAGGAGTTGACTTCAGGAGCCAGGTTTGCATGCTCGCTGCTGTATTTCCAGAACTAAACCGAGTGGATGCTGCATAAATATCTATATAAAGAAGGAAAGGCTGAATCGTGTGTGCACAGTTCTTTTCGACAGGACTGCTTTTTTATATATATTATTTTATTTTCTTTGATTATGTGTCTATCTATCTATCTATCTATCTATCTATCTATCTATCTATCTATCTATCTATCTATCTATCTATCTATCTATCTATCTATCTATCTATCTATCTATCTATCTATCTATCTATCTATCTATCCACAAACACATAAAAGTATTACATCTTTGTTTATACCGATACTCGCCCATCACCTTATCACCTGTGCACCTTCTTTATCTCTTGTGGTCTCCCCCTTCCCCAACTTTATTCTCCTCCCCCTCCCTTGATCCATGCTTCAGTTCTGTTAGCAGCTTTAAATTTTTCTTGTCTGTTTGTTGTCCCTAAATTCCTCATATAAGTGAGACCATCCCATTTTTCTCTTTTTCTTTCTGGCTTATTTCTGCTAAGATGATTCCTTCTAGCTCCATCCATGTTGCTGCAAATGACAAAAGTTTGTCCTCTTCGATTGATGCATTTGATATTCCATTGTGTAAATACACCACATCTTTTTCAGCCATTCATCAGTCTTGGGGCATTTGGGTTGTTTCCATATCTTGGCAATTGTAAATAGCACCGAGATAAACATCAAGAGTATAAGTGTCCTTTTTTATTAGTGATTTTGTGTTCTTTGGGTAGATTCCCAGTACTGGGATTGCTGGATCGAATGGTAATTCCACTTTCAGTTTTTTGAGGGTCCTCCACACACCCTTCCATAGTGGCTGGACCAGCTTGCACTCCCACCAGCAGTGTAAGAGTGTTCCTATTCCTTCACTCTGAGCCAAAACTTGTCTATTATTTTTACATCGGTCATTCTTACTTGCGTAAGATGGTGTCTCAATGTGGTTTTGATTTGCAGTTCCCTGATTATTAGTGATGTGGAGCATTCTTTCATATGCGTATTGGCCATCTGTAGTTCCTCTTTTGAGAAGTATCTTTTTAGCTCTTCTCCCCATTTTTTAACTGGGCTTTTTGCTTTGTTTTTGTTAAGCTGTGTGAGTTCTTTGTGTGTTGAAGATGAAAAGTTTAGTGCTTATCAATAGGGGAGTTCTAATAAATTATGGAAATTCCAAACAACCATGAAAATGAGAAATTTCATTTAGAGCTCCCTTTGGCAATGTCTCCAGTGTAAACTGTTATGTGAAAAAAGTATTCATGGAATACACAGATTTGCATAGAGGGAAAAAAATGCACCTAGGTTTAATTCCCTTCTAGAAGGTTGCTGATACTGTTCTCTCTGGGAAGGATAATGGACAAGGGAGAGGAGAGGATTTTACCTTTTTTTTTAAACTTTTATTTATGTATTTATGTATTTATTTATTTATAAATTTCACAACTTTGTAATCTCAAGGATTTGCCCTCCCCTCCCCTCCCTTCCCCCCCTTTCCCTCCTGCTCAAAGTTGTGCGCTTCAGTTTGGTGCTTAGCTTGTTTTGACTTTTCCTCAAGGTTTTTGTTTATTTTTTTTCACTATATCCCATATATTAGTGAAACCATTTGGTTTCTGTCTTTTTCTTTATGGCTTGTTTCTGCTAATACGATTTCTTCTAAATACAGGATTTTACTTTTTGTATTACAGTTTTCTTTTTTTTGGTAACAAGTAATATATTGTTTATTCAAAAAAACCAAAGATTCCAAGTTAAAAAAAAAAAAAACATACTTGAAGCCATTTTTTAACTTTGAGTCCTACATGGGTATTTTTTTAAACCAATGCCTCAAATCTTTTGTGGAATAAGCAGAAGACAAATGAGCGAACAAATATACTGATCGGAAGGCTCTGCTGCAAAGCAAGCAGGAACCCCTGTGGTGAGCAGGGAACCTCAGGCTGTTTGGAAGGAAAAGTCCTCCAAAGCTTTGCACTTGTCACACAGCGGCTGTAGCAGGGCCAGCGCTGTGGTCAGGCGGCCAGCGGAGGGGGTAGGGTGGGGGGGAGGTGGTGGTCGTGCTGATGGAAAACCCCCAAAATTCAGAACTGCTTTGTGGTTAGCCACACACATACCCTTGGCGGCTGGTAAGGAACAAGGGCTGCAAAAGATCACGCAGTATAAACTCAGCATCTCCCCGGGGCAGAGTATCTGCAAAGTCTGCAGGAAAAAGGTTCAACGTACTTTCGGGATGAGATCTGGGATGAGAAATTGGTTAATTTGTAAAAACTGGCAAAGGAGATTGTTCTAAGTACCAAGTCCATCGTAAACGCCTCAGTATAAAGGACACAGAGGCAAGAGAAAGAAACAGCAGAGCCACAACTTCTTTTTTTTTAAACCAAAACCCACATTATTATTTTTTAAATTTATGCTAAATTTTATTTTTTGTTTTTTATTTATTTATTCATTTATTTGTGGGAAGAAAACAAGGTACAGATAGGTATACACAATACCTTAATTTCAAAATTATAAACCATGCAAATAATGTATTATTTACTCATCTGTGTGATTTAAAGTTTCAAATACCACAGGAATGATGAACATCAAATCCAGTGTTCTGATTATTGTTTCTGGGACTATATAATGGGGAATAGGATAGAAGAGATGTCCACAGAGAATGTCAACTATCTCTGTGATGGCTGATTTTTAAAAATTTAAAAAAAAAATTGCATATATGTTTATTTATGTAGATCCACAACTCTTCTATTTCTTTCTTTTTTTTTCTTTTTGAGACCTGGTCTCGCTATGTTGCCCAGGGTAGTCCCGATCTCATGGACTTTAGCCATTCCCAGCCTCAGCCTCCCAGGTAGCTGGGATTACAGGTGCATGCCACCACGCCCAGCTGCTTTTTCCAGACCAGGTCTTGCCATGTTGCCCGGGGTAGTCTTGAACCTGAGAACTCAAGCGATCCTGGGCCTCTTGCCTCCCAGTGCTTGGATTACAGGCACACGCCACCATGCCTGGTTAAAATTTCTATTTATTTCCACAGAAGGGAAGGTTGCACCAGGTTCCTCAAGGTGAAGGGAAGGTTGCACCAGGCTCCTCAAGGTGAAGGGGAGGTTGCACTAGGCTCTTCAAGGTGAAGGAAAGGTGCACTGAGCTCCTCAAGGTGCAGAACGAGGCAAGACAGAACAGCCCCAGGCCTGTGAGCCAGATCGCGTGAGACCTTCCTTATTAGGCCAACAGCTATCGTGAGACCCTGCCCTTTAGACCTACACTCTCGCGAGAGCCTTACCCCTAAGTGTCAAGTTCATGCGAGACCCCGGCCCCACATGAGGAAGTCGAATGAAAGCTCCGGTTTCAGCACGATGGCGACCGGATACAGCGCCATCGTGGGAAGGAGACTTCCAGGTGCTGTTGGCAGGCAAACCAGAGCTTCCTTCCATGGTGACCTCAGTGAAGACAAAACCTGTTTTCCAGCTATTTGAAGGTCTTTGTGACCAAGAAGGAATAAAGATGGAGTGCTCAATTCTACATCATCTTCCGTGTCCTATTTTTTATGATTTTTTTCATTTTCCAGTTCTGCCAGGAAATCTTCTCATGGCTCGAGCCCCAGCTGCAAATATGAGCATCTACCTGGCCAGTCGCAATCTGGCCGACATAACGGCGATAACAGGGCCAGCGGAATGGCCTTGGAGGCCAAATGAGCTTTTGGGGTTTTCCGCACCCTTCCCCCGTGAGCCCCAAGGACCAGCCTCTGTGGTGTGGCAGCTTCACTCCGACCGTATGGACGTGGCCTGATGGATGTGCACATGCCTGGGCTCACCTGAGCCTAGCAGATGACGGGGAGAAGACCCGCCAAGGACAACGCCCCCAGGAACAATGTGAGATTTGTGGGGCGCCTGCTTGCCATACACACCTTCATTATCCTGAGTGGCTTTTTAGAAAAGCCTTTCAAGTCTACTAGAGCATGATTTCCCTTCTATTTTACTAAAACCCTATTGATTGCGCCACTTCCATTTACTGAACTTCCGATCCATTTCCTCTCCTTTGATGATAAAGTCTGACCATCCCCCTAAGTTCTCTACATGACTGAAGATTACAAGGGGTTGGGGCATGTGTTTAAAAAGCACATCTTTTTCTACCTTATTGAGCAAGGAACACATTACGAAGGACTTCAAGAATGACTTCCAAACAAATTGCTCTTTGTTTCCTCCCTCGCAAAAGGCCCTGTTACTTGCTAGCACATACACTGTGCTCAACCAGGAATTGGGAATAACTCCGAAATCTATGCTTTTACTACGTAAAAGTGACTGGTTTAAGGAAGTAAACTGTAATTAGCGTTGACTTTGATTAAAAAAAAATCATTTATTCTTCACCATGTCTGTCTTACTCTGACATATGCTACCAGCAGCCCACATCATTCGAGTCACCAGGAAACCTTCACAGACTTTCTCCACGTCTATGAGACACCTGTCTTCTGCCCAGGTTACTTTGAGTCACTGTATAGTTTTACCACAAAATGAAATAACTTTATCACCCATCTTTCCTCTATAGAAAGGGGGGGGGGGAGGGAGGTGGGGCATTCCATCTGTTTTGTTGATCAACTGACTGGATCCCCAAGCTGAGTCAGGAACAGCTGGATGGCAGCACAGGGTGGAGAGGCTAGAGCACAGTGGGAGTGCTGGTTCCTCTCCTAGCAGGGGGGCCCCACACCTCCACTGCAAGCCCAGCTATCCACTAACAAGGACATCATCTTGTTGTCCTCTTGCATTAACTGTTACAATCTCTCTGCCCCGCCCTTCTAGAGAAAGA
The DNA here is from genome assembly GCA_004024945.1 of Uropsilus gracilis. NCBI lineage: Eukaryota > Metazoa > Chordata > Mammalia > Eulipotyphla > Talpidae > Uropsilus > Uropsilus gracilis. Next base: position 7,684 of record PVHY01007914.1, on the reverse strand, counting down.
AACGGTTTCCCTGAAAGGAAGTTAATGCCAATCTGCTGACTTGCACAACACTGGAAAATCCAATTAAAATAATGAGCTGTTCCTCTCAATGAAGCCCAAGGTTCCCTGGTATAAATTAGGTGTTCTGGCCTGGGTGTTAACTCCTTCATGCCCTGGAGTTATCACCTCGAAGCTATTGAAAGCTGGAGCCTGGGCCTGAGAATGGCTTCCAGGGTATCATGACAGTGGAAAGGGTTCTTGGCAGGGACGGCTGGAAGCCCAAAGGCACGTGAGCCTGGTCACTCTCGGCAGGCTCGTCCACCTGACTGACTTGGTGCATGGGTAAAAAGGGTGTCCCCACAGCATATTCTTGCACGAGCAGGCACGAGGGCGAACCAACCCTGGGATCCCCCCACTTCGCAGCAGGCACAGGGCTGGGGCGTTTACATGCACATTTCCCTGCTTCTCTTACAAGGTACATGATATACATTCAGATGCAGCCAGTTAGCTCTGTGTGTGTGTGTGTGTGTGTGTGTGTGATCAACTACAAACCTGATCTAGCTCAGGCCAATGAACTGTTTGCAGCACTGTCTTTCTGGAGACACCACAGACATTTCAAGACAATGATGGACTATGTATAAGAATACACGATGGCACTGACCTATTAAGCTGTTTTATTTGGTTGTATACGTGCGTTAAGGGACAGAAAAGATACTGTGTTGAAGGCACTTACAAATTCAACACAGATGAGAGTTGGTGAGGCACCTCATCTTCTGCTTGAAGATTTCTAATAGTTTATCCTGGATGCCAGAGCATCCAGGGCTCAAGCAGGTGGCATGCATGCAGCAAGGTATGGGCCTAGGCCAGTCATTCAACCTTCTAGAGACTTCCTCATCTTGCACGTAAGGTAGGACAACAGGGTCTCCTCCACGCTGATATGGAGACTCCAGGAGGAAGAGACATGGCTGCTATGATCAAAAAAGGCCCAGCATCATGCATTGCATTTCGTAAAACGCAACGAGGCTGATTTTCTTAGAATCCTCTGCACTTGAAAAGCTCCGTGGTAGTGAGGAAAGAATATAATGATAGCATTTCAGATTACTGTAATGGATCCTTCGAGGTTAGGGGTCGAGGGAGTCCCAAGTACCCTTCAAAGGACCCCACGTTCCCTGCTTTGGGAGTTGTGCCTGGCAGTGCAGGTCAAGCCCTAGAGTGTATCAGGGCCACCTGAGTAAGACATATTACAACGGCAGATGATAATGTCTGACGTGAGCTGGAGCTATTGTTCACAGCTTTGTAAGATGGGTCTTACCCTCATCCAGTCAATAAGGAAACAGGCTCAGAGAGGTTAAGTAACTTGCCCTAGGTAGAACAGTGAGTAGAGCAGATGGTTAGGCTATTCATTAGAATTTTTACAACTCCTTTTCATTCCCAGGTGCCAGGCAGTAAGAGTGATCTTTTAATCAGCACCTGTCACTCTCCTGCTTAAAATCCATCAAGGTGTCTCAGAGAACTGAATTCAAATCCACCCTCCCAATTTAGACTAGCCCTGGTGACAGTCCTACGACCCTCTCCTCATCCCTTTCCCCCTTCAACCAGGCTGCTCTTTTCCGGCTTCGTCACCCAGCAAAAGCCCTCCTCCTCAGCACACACTTACCATCTGCCTGGAACACTCTTCCTGTGGCTACACGCAGAGTCTTCTCGTGTCCCTGTCACTTCCCAGAGACCCTGACCCTTCCACACTCTTCCACCGTCTACTGAATCTCACCTGTGCTCACCGATCGGGCCAGCCTCTTGAAGGAGCAATGCTGATGTCCCACCATTCCCTGGGTTACGCCAACCCAGCGCACAGAGCAGTGCTTTAAATGCTGGTCATTCAAATAAAATGCGGAGACGCGGATAAACAAATGAATTCCCCTGCTAACCAAGAAAGTCCTAAGCCTTAGCATCTTAGAGACTCTGAACTGGTTTTGGTTTTCCTAGAGAGCTCAGCACCAGAGCAGAAGGTGGAGACATGGGGGTGGATGCAGCAGTGTACCAGGAGGGCTGGGACTGCTCCTGGGATATGGCTGGGGGTAGGGGGGAGGAGGAACAGAGCAAGGGCACCCTTCATCCCCTCACTGTCTCGACCTGTCTGAGCCTGGCAAGAGGAGTGCCCCAGACATGAGTGTGGCTCTACCTATCTGGGTAGTACTAGGTAGGCCACTGCTCATTCCTGCCACGAATAAACAGAAAGGTCTCTAAGGTGTCTAAAGAAGCTCAGGCTATAATACTCCCAGAGCTTAAAATGGGCTACCAAGAAAGAGCAGAACCTTCTAGAAAAAAATTCAGACCCATTGGGAGAAACAGTTCTAGGTTGATGTTCCACTGTCTCCCAGAAGAAAGGTGGCCCTGGGTTCCCAGGACACCATAGCAACGCGACAACTCTGCGGTAAGGCAGAGAAGTGAGAAAGGTCAGCTCGTCATTCTTTTCAAAATTCCTACACTTTGATTACAGCAAAATGACAGCACAATATAACCTTTTGCAAAGTCTGAGATAGCGAAGAAAATCAGCGGCATGATTGAATTGGCACAAGGACTGACAGGATGACCAGGGCCTTTGGGGGGCAGGCAATTTCTTCCCACTTGCTAATCAACTCAAACAATAGTGAGCGAAGGGGAAGCAAACATTCCAAGCTGAATTCAATCAGTGACAAAAGCCCACAGCTAAATGACACGTATTCAGAGCAGAGGCAGAGATGTCAGAAGACGCAACCGTTAAACAGTGAAAAAAAAAGGAAACAATAACATGTTCAAAACAGAAGATCAGACAAACGGTTTGTGGTGCCAATGTGAACACTGCAGGAGAAAAGATGTCACAGGGACGGCTTCTCTGGGGTCTGCGGACCCCTCCTGGGGGTGAGAGGTGAGCTTCAGGTAACGGAGTGACTCCAGGTATTGGGATCTGCCCCAGATGCCACTCTGCTTTTGCTTCCAATTTGGAGGCTGTATGCTTCCAACCAGGTGCAGGTATTTAGGCCACCATAGTATGTGGTTCATATTCATAGTATATGAACATTTTCAAAATGTATACGCGAAACCTGGGTTACAGGACAGCAACTACAGTATGAATTCAATGCTGTCAAAAGTTGTATGTGTAGGCGTGTGTGTAACTATCAATGATATGTGTACTCAGACAATACACAGAGAGAAAACAGGATGACAGAGGATCCACAGGTTAATCAATATATCTTAAGGATATCTTAACTGCTCAGTGGGTTGTGAGGTTATGGTAATTATTACTAGGCCTTTCGTGCTTCCCCCTCCCCATATTTTGTAAGTTTTCAACAACGAACTGGTATTATTATTATTATTATTATTATTATTTTGAGACTAGGTCTCGCTATTTTTGCCCGTGGAACCACAGGCTCTCGTTGCCCGGGGTACCACGGACTCAAGCCATCCCCAGCCTCAGCTTCCCAGGTAGCTGGGATTACAGGCGCACACCACCACGCCCAGCTATTTTTTTGGAACTAGGTCTCGCTACGGGTCCCAGGCGGGACTCGAACCGCGATCCCTAGCCCCGGCCGCTTCATAGGCTGAAGCTTACAAGCATGAGCCACTGTGCCCGGCCACAAACTGGTATTTTGTATTGAGAAAGTTATTAAAAAGAAATGATACAAAAACACAAGAGGGCGATATAGAGTCAAGCAGCAGCCTAGTTCTCCTTCAGCTTCTTTGATCTACTCACACAAACCAGGTGACAGGTATAAATGTAAATATAATCAGGCAGTGAAATTGAAAGAAAAAATCTCTAGCTTCTCTGAAGCAGCAAGGAGTTCTGTGTGTGTCCACATCCTTGCCTGGGATTCTCAGTGTGTGGTCACTGAACCAACAGTTTCAGCATCGCCTAGAGACTTGTCTGAAAGAAAATCTCAAGCCTAATGAATTAATCATGTCTTAACCTAAGTTGAGAATCTGTTTCACCAAATTCTCCAGGTGAGATGGCTGCAAAGACAATCCTGGGAACCACTGCCTTAGATGAAGGTTTTTCCAAAGTCGTAGAAAAAAACCCAGGTCTCCCTCGGGAAGGGAAGACCTACAGTCTGGAGCCTGAGGCTAAATGCTCTCCACTCCCAAGAAAGGACAGAGCGGGGCCTGCTTGGGGACATCTGGGGAAGGGCGTAAGGAGACGTGGGAAGCAGATGACAAGATGACACATCACACAGATGGCAACAGGAACTACCACGAAGGAGCTTAAGCGGAAAGTAGTTCTGCTGGAAGTTTTACAAAGAAGACGGGGTAGGTGTAGGAGTAGCCGAGAACGAGAATTCCTTGGTTTAAAATAATGCAATTATGTTTTGTCAAATTCAATTTAAGTAAAGGATGGGTAGACGGAATATCATCTCTACATCACAAGTGAAAAAGAAAGCACTCGTGTCCTTTGCCTTGCGCACAGCATCTGATTTCATCTGAGGGTGAGCAGAAGGAGAGTGGCTAAGACTTTTCAGATCAAGATAAACGGGGGAGCAAAGGGAGAAAAATAACTATCTTTGTGACCGATTTTTATTTCATTTCCAGGCCTGTCATCCATGCTTTGCTACGTTGAAAGTAGAGCAAGACCATTCGGTGGTGCCAAACCCAACTTTCGTGTTTTCAGTGAACATCTTCATGCACATTCTGTTTCACGAGGACAAACTTAGACTGAAGAAGCTTCTTAACGCAATGTGAAAGATCCGATGAAACAAACATGGACACACAGGGCTCACCATGTGCTGGGGAGCCGTGTGACACCCCAGAGTGGTGGTTGTCTAGTATTAGCGTAGTCAGCATGAACTAGCCACAGCAGCACGATCGTCACTTAGCAGAGACACCTGCCTCTCCTTTGCTCGACTTGCCGCTTTATCCGCATCTTGCCATGCTAAGACTTACGTCACTTGCTCCTCACTGATAATTTATTTCCAAGTTCAAAGAATGCCCCTCGATGGTAGCTGTGACATCTGCTGTCAACTGACAGTGTCAAAGCTGCCTTTGCAGAGGAAGAGCCTTGGTGTGATACTTATGGTGCCGACAGCTGCCTGGAGACCAACGAGGTCTTCTCTACGACGGGCAACAAAAAAGGAGGAAGCTTAAAAAAATCCAGCACTAAGTCCGTAGCCATCTTCCCATACAAAACGCAACAGCAGTTCAGTGGAGACTTGGACACTATTCTGTTCCAGCGACCTTGTCAAAAGACACAGGCAGGCAGGACTGGAAGTGCCTGGGACAGGGTGGACCCTGAACCAAGGCTGGCAGAGTCAAGGCCGCAATTGAGCAAGTTCTTGCTTTTCTATTTAGAAAATACACCAAGGCCGGGCACAGTGGCTCATGCCTGTAAGCGGCAGCCTAGGAAGCCGCAGCGGGGAGCAGGGATCGTGGTTTGAATCCCGCTTGGGGCAATGTAGCAAGATTCAGTCCCCAAAAAATAACTGGGCATGGTAGTGCACACCTGTAATCCCAGCTACCTGGGAAGCTGAGGCTGGGGATTGCTTGAGTCCCTGGTGCCCTGGGCAACGTGAGCCTGCGGTTCCACAGGCAAAAATAGCAAGACTTAAGTCTCAAAAAAAAAAAAAAAAATACACCAAAAGAAAAGAATTTCACCTTAACTTTCTAAATATCAAGTGGTTCCACCCATGCCAGTGCTGGCTTATGTTTTCACTTAATGAAGCGCCTCCTTAAGTGTAATAGGACAGTTTCATGAATATCTATTAACTATTGATGACTTAGCTCCAGGCTCTCTTCTACTGGCACTAGTAGCCTCGTGTGGGCAACGGTGAACAGATACTCAGTCTCAGTTTTATCTGACTTCAAAGCCACACTCCTCTGCCCGCTCTCAGTGTCCTGTTGCTGACCACGGCTGGGCAGAGAGCCAGCAGAAGGACCCCTTGTTTCAGTGGAGAGGGGGTAAGCTATCGGATTCAAGGCTAAAGGCTAAAGGCCTTGAATCTTGAAGTATCTTCACGTGCAGAGCTAAATACATAGTCAAAGGCACCCAAGAGTCTAAAGAGTCAAGATGGAAAGAAGCAACTGGCTCTACACATCAGAAACGACATTTTCAAAGGGAAATAAACACATTGAGAGTCGATGTGAAATGGAATAAGATGAAAACACACCCAGCAAGTGAAACGGATCGCCGACCTAGCAAAGGATCCAAAGAACTGTTTCCTTCAAGTGGCTCCAGGGGGTGTTCATGTGTGTTACACAGCAACAAAGCCCACGGCTAAATAAACGAAAAGACATGGCAATCAGGCAGGTTTTCCCATTGGGACGTCTCCTCGCCGTCGGACACACACGTGTCTAAGTCCCCAAGAGGAAGGAGCAGTACGTGGCCAAGCAGAGCTCTTGTCAGGGGACAAGGCGTGAGGTTAGCGTCTCAAGAAAAAGTCCCAGGGAAGGAGGTCTCTCGCTGACGCCTGGGTTCCTGGGTAAGAGAGGAGCCGGCTCACAGACACAGGGTGGCACTGTGCACGGGACTCTGAAACCAGCCATGCCCCCACCTTAGTTCAAGTTCCCCGGAGCTGTTGACGGTGCCCGGGAGGCACCCTGCAGGAATGTGGTCCTGAGACAGGGGTCTGGGTGGAGAGAAGGTGGTCTCGTCTAAGGCTAGACGAGGTAGAGGCAGGCGAGATCAGAAGCCATGTTCTGCAGAGAACCAAAACTAGCTCCAGACAGTCAGCTGGCGCTGGGCAGGAAGGTAGGACAGCTGGGCCAGGGAAGTGGCCATCCAGAGCCGGCAACCAGGAAACCCAGGGGGAGTGGAAGGGGTCAAGCGAGCGAGCGAAGGGGAGTTGGGCAGAACCGTCTGAGGGGGCCCAGAGGCACCTCTGCTTTCACCAGAGGCGTTCACTTTCCAGGTTTTGGAGAAGGAGCCCCACCTGCTGCCAGAGCCTGGCGATGGGCTCACAGCAGCTTCACCTCGCTCTGTACCATCTGAGCCGCTGCTTCACTAGCTGCTCTTTACTCCGACATGTTCTACAGGTCTCAGGTGAGAGCGCACCATCCACGCACGCCCCACGGCGGGACAGTGGACCGCCGAAGCCTGCATGTGGACCGCCGGGTCTGGTACTGGCTTGCGTGTCTACTTACTGCTCTGCTATTAAGCGGGACAATTCCAGCTCATGCCGAGGAGGGCTGAGGTGAGGAGCCAACGAGCTGCAGGCAGATGAGGCAGGAACAGCCGCTCTCACCAACAGCCCACGTGCTCCCTTCTCTTTCCTGCCAGGGCAGAGAACCGAGTCTGAATTCCTGTCACGGTGGTGCACACCCGCTCGGCAGATGCAGGAACGAGGGGGAGAGGCTCCTTTCTGTAAATTCTCCTGCACTAAGTAAGGCAAGGGAGACCTGGATGGTGAAATTCAAATCCTTTACAGGGAGGCAGATTTGGGTTAGTTTTCCAGTGAAATACGGCCCATCAAAAGGGATTCTGTGGTGTTTTGGATATGGCTGCGGAGAGGAGTACACTTTTAAGCGTTCACAAAACATGCAGCTGCAAGGCTGTCAGAACCAAACAAACTGATTTGGCAGCAAAACCTGACCTGGAATCACTGGGCGGTAAGCTCGGACTTGAACTGAGGTGGGACTCTTCAGAGTCTCTGCTTAGCGCAGTTCATGTAAGTAGCACGTTCCACTGTGAGGTAAAGTGGTGCTTAATTATGAGGACTTGTCTGAGAAGTTGGGAGGTGGGGGG
>PVHY01007913.1:0-64583 GCA_004024945.1 Uropsilus gracilis | reverse complement strand
ATACAAACATATGTGCAAAATAAGCATATCCATATGTCTCTATTTATACAAGGATTTTTGATCTTTGTTTATTTTATAAAATGGGAATATCCTCTTCAATCTAGCTCCCCTAGCTACTCAATAGTTCATGGAAATTTATCCAACTACATTTCTACAGTTCAAATTTATTTCGAACAGTGGCATAACATTTCATGGTACTAGAGTACCATGATTTATACAACTTCTCTAGCTGTAGGCATTTTCTTTGCTTCTGTGTTTTTCCCCACTAGGAACAATACTCCAAGAAACATATATATATATATCTATATATACTATATATATAGATATATATATGGAAAAAATCCTTTTGAAGGACTTTGTATTGTAATAGATGTTGCAGATTTACTTTCACCTATCCATATACCTAGCAGCAGCAGTGTTTAAAAGTCCCCCTTTTGATGCACCCTTTGGAAAATGTACTAAAAGTCCTAAACTGAGTTAATGCAGTGTATCATTGCCTTTTTGACTGGCATTATTCCATGCATTTTTTTTCAAATTCAGAATTTCCACTGATTCTGATGTCTGACTTCAGATGATGACAGCCTGGTTTTCATATGTTTTGCATGTCCACGGTTCAGCTTGTTAAAACACCCATGAATGGACCTAGTAAGTAATGTCTGAAATCTCAAAGAAAGGAGCTTTTTCTTGGAGGGATATACTCTGTTTATACTTCACTAGTTATATGAGAAATTAGAGAGCATTGCACTTTCAAATCACTCCAAAATTTACCTCAGAAAATTTGACTTCAGTGCCCTTTCACTTGACAAGACTTTTATTCCCGCTCTGGGTGTCAGCTTCAGAACCTATAGCTAGGCTCCATATAGGAAGGAAATTTCTTCCTGAACATTCCTTCTGTAGCTAGCTTGAGTGGTGGTGGAGTTGGTGGGGTCGGGTATGTGTGTGTGGGTAGCGCTATTGATGAAAAGAGGACTTAAAAAAAGAGGGGTTCTCGCCACAGAAAGGCAGTTTTTTCCTCTTTCAACTGCTTAAGCTCTTTCCATGGGTGCCTGAACTTCTTTCTGGCGATGCCACTGTGTGAGTCTACGAAAATAAGAAAGCGAAAAATGTCAACACAGGACACGATGTTGACTTGGGGGAATAATAAATTTGACTACAGATAAAGGTATTTTTATCAAATTAACTTTGTTATTTATCATTACTAAATAAAAACGAAACTTTCTTTAAGACTGAATGCTGAACAGGAAGAATCCCTCTGAAAAGGGGCTGTGTAATTTCTAGCATGACCACTGGATGGCGCAATGACTCCATAATGTTGGTAAAAAACAACTTTGCGTTTTCAGGTGTAGTGAATCTGCAGAAACTGCTGAGCTTGCTTCCCAGAAAGAAGAAATACACAATGGATGAGTTGTAAGGAGTTTCTGGAATTATCTGATTCAATCCCTTTCATTTTATTTTATTTTATTTTAACTGCATAAGTGATACCAAAATGTTTTTTAATGTTAAAGGATTCAAGTTTAATATAGTTACTCATCTTTGGGACATTTTTTAAAGTCCTTTCTATGCAATACATACACATACATGTGTACATGTCTTTTTTTTTTTTTTTTTTTGAGACTATGTTGCCCGGGGTAGTCTTGAACGCGTGGACTCAAGCGATCCCTGGCCTCAGCCTCCAAGCTCTGGGATTATAGGTGCACACCACTATGCCCAGCTTGGAACTTGTCTTTTCTTAATAAATATCCAGGCAGACTTCTTATTTTGTAAATGAAGACATAGTGTAGGAAGTGGAGCCAGTGTAGTTTTATGAGAAAAACCTGCTTTGGAGAGGGGCACAGACTTGAGTTTTAAATTTTGATCTTGCAACTTAATAGTTTTGAAGCTATTTAACTCTCATCGGAGTATTGCTTTCCTCCTCTTGCCATTCAGGTGCACTAAATAAGATGAGTGTATGCAAATGCTCCTGGTTCAGCTGGCCTGGCCATTAGTTAGTTTCTGTTCCTATTACTCTTTGCCAAGTACATAGAACTCATTAGAGAAGAGCACAGATCACTCCACCCCTGCCTCACAGGTACCTTTGAAAGATATGTGTATACATGTGCATACTTAAATATATGCAAACTCTACTTAATGATTCAGTGACCCGTAAGTATGAATCCTGCTGTTGTCAAAGCCTGTCTTGGTTTGAGGCCTGTAGGGAAACACTCGGTACAGAATGACAAAGGGATTCAGAAGGGCTCAGTTGATTGTGGTTCAAGGTCAGATTCAAATGAGGTCTGTAAAATTGCACAAAACTTCTGTGTTCACTTTACTTGGGTTTCTTTATCTGTAAAACCAGAAAGATGGATTTGAATCCTAGGAGAGCTTGTAGTATTGAGGAGAGAAGTAAACCACAAAGCTCATGTGCTTGCTTTTTACTGAGAACCTAATTGAATATGAGTCGAAACTATTCTACTTGCCCTTGGGTTTCTGAGGTATCTTCTATTTTATCATTTTATGTTAGTTACTGTTTATAATGATGTGAACTGTGCCTCCAGAAGGGTGACAGTGAGGAGAAAGTCTGGACTTCTTATTAATTTAGGCATGTGGAAGCTCCAAGCATTGTCTTTTGGGATAACATGGGTAGGAAGGGATTTATATTTCCTTTTTTAAATAGCTCTCACTTTTTCACGACAATCCCTGATGTTTCATTTGGTCATATTAGAAAATATTTTCTAGTAAGTATTTGAAAATAATTATTTAAAAATAAAGTAAATTATCTTATTTGAAACTTACAGCATCTCTTGAGATATTTGAAAAGCAGTATGTGGGCATTAGTTGAAGGCTGTTTTATAGAAAAATACAACCTTAAAATATTTAAAAACTCAGTCAAATCCTGAGTAAAGACTTACTGTTTCCGTTAAGATAATGCTTTCCTGAAATACATAAGTGATTTTGGAAGTAACTCCATGGCAAGCAGCACAGGACTTAAGGCTGTCAGCAGCTTTGTGGTCTGGTTTGCTCCTATCTGGGCAGTCTAAGCTCCCTGACATGAGGCTGGATGCTTCTTTATCTCTGCCTCATTGCTACTGTCTGATAGGCGATAACTCTTCTTTTCTCTGTGGATGTCAATTTTAGTCATGGCCACTACATTTTTTGTCAGGAGAAAAAAGATTATTTAACTTGCCTTGAAGATCACAATCTGTGATGTGGTGACAACTTACTTTCCTGCTGTCTACAAAACGGGAAGTGTGTGTGTCTACTTGGCTGATAGCCAACCTGAATTGACTACATAGATTCCCTGGTGTGGGCCCTGGAACCCCTCCACTCCAGTCCCTCACTCTGGGGAACATCTCAGAGACTTCCTGGGCCATGTTTTTAGAACAAGTACATGGTGCTCCCTGAAATACAGAGGGACCAGTCTATAACTGAGTAGAAAGAACAAAGAAACCAACCTTAGTAGAATCATTCAGTTGCTCTCCAAACACCATTATTGTTAATTCTAGAATTACCTGGTATTTTGATGAACAAGAATGACCATTCCACTTTGCTAGGTTTTCCGCCACTCAGGTAGGTCAGGTGGGGGAGCAGCTGCAGCTTTGGGTTTTAAACAAGTCTGCCAGGATGTTAATGCTCAGCTGTCAAATGAAAAGGAAATGGATGATTTGATGAGCTAGTGGAACAGGGGAGGAGCCTCTGCACACTTCAGCAACAGGGATGGGAATTCAGTTTTGACAAAGTCTCCCTGAAAGATGCTTAAATGGATGACTTATTTTTCCCCCAGAGTTAGAGACAGAAACAGTCTACAGTCAAGACTGTGAGCTGTGCTCCTAATAATTCTGTTTAAGTAGAATTTCTTCTCATTTCTGCATGAATTGCTGTTAAGTGTCTCACCATTTTCCTTGCCAGTGGTCTTCCTTTGAAGAGTCTTTTCTCTGAGTAGAACAGTGCTAATAACCATTCAGGTAAAGGCTGCCTGACTTAAACAGAGGGAAGGAAGCTTGCCAGTAACAGCCAAGTTTAAATGGTTGCTTTCTTGCCTCCATAGGAAGTTGGGCAGCCTTTTGAAAATGTCAGCTAACTTGATGCAGTGTTGAGAACCAAAGGCTGTGCTGTTCAATTCTATCTCTTAAAATGAAATGATTTCCAAAATCCTAACACTTCACCAAAGGAGAAAGAAGAAAGCTGAAACTGAAGGGGAAAATCCTTTTCTAAAAATGGACTATTTTCACAGTGAAAGGGAAGAAAACCAGGTGTGCACTGCTATAGTGTGAGCAGACAGTGGTGCTGCAGATGTGGCTGAAAGCCCTCCATTGCTGGGATCTGTCACTTGGATAGGGAGTGCTGGATCCATTCTGGGAGCTCCACCCGTCCAGTTGCACTTCCAGGTTGGAAGAAGCCCTTTCCACTCTTCCTGTGTTCCATCACAATCCTGGAAATGTTCACATCAGTACTCCTTAGAAGACAGGAAAGGGAGGCTGTCACTGTAGGGTAAGTCAGTTAGTCAGCCCCCCCCCCCCCGCCCCTGCTGCATAACCAGCACCTGGGGTATTGCACTTCCCCATGATTGTGTGGCCCAGTGGGTATGTATATGTGTAATTGTACATATCTGGACCTCGGAGCAAGGGCATAAAGGGGTGCAGTGGGTATGTGGGAGGGAGCATGTGCATGATGAGCATGAGTAACCATGAGAGGATGCCACAGAGAAACAGCCCAGAGAAAGAGTGTGAAGATTCCTGGAGGGAGGGTGGGGGGACTCACCTACATTCCTCACCCACCCTGGCCCTGCCCTGCCCTGCCCTGCCTGTCTGTGTAACTGCTAAAACCAATAAAGAACCTAAGCAGATTGTGAGCCTGATACTTACAATTGCCAATAGGATGGGATATTTACGAACAGTCATCCAACTGCATTTCTTTTTCTACAAGCTTCTCTCTAGTTTGTAATTTTTCTTTTTATTTCTTAGGTGGGGAAAAAGTAGCAATATATGTACAGTTGTAAGAGACAGTGTCATCTTGAGTAACTGCACCGGGGTTCCATGAGTGTTGGGCTTGAAGGCTTTGAGAAATTTGTGGTCCCCCAGGTGGAGATGATCCTACTATGGTTAGACCTGCTTTCTGTGTCTGCCTGCCAGCCGGAGATGTTTCCTTTTGATTTTGCTCTTTACACCATTTCAGCTTTTCAGCAATATTCTCTTAATTTGGAGATTTTAATCAGGTTTTTCTTTTTTGCAATTAGGTGAAATTGCCGGTTGATAGTACGGGAGAAGCGCTCATCTAGAAACAATGCTTCAATAAATCTGTGCTATTTCAGAGTAAAACATAGTCTTTATGAGCCCACTTTTAAAAATGGAAAATAAACACGTGAAACAAGTGCAACTTATCGCATAATCCCTTCTAAATTCTTTTGATTTGAGTGACTTACATTTACACAGTAATTCAGTGGTGTCATTGCTGGGCAAGCACTTAGTGTGTTTCAGAGAGAATCCGCTGTGCTCTGTGGTGCTATGCATATTTCTGGGTGTAGGAATAAACAGAAGTCTTGTCAGAGTGAGGCTGTATAGGAAAACTTATTATCTTCTCTAGGTGTGAGGGGATGTGTTTGCTTCCTGTACTTGCCTGCTCATCCTGGCTACATTGGAGACCCAGAGTGAACAGAATTTCTATTTGTGAGAAGTTGAGAGTAGTATGTTCCATAGGAAGCTGAGAAACGAGGAGACAAGGGGCTCAAAGATAGAGAAGGGCTGAATCTTGATCTTTGAGAGATTTTGATTTCATTTATCCACTGTGCTGTAGGCATCTGTCCTATGTAACCAATCTTGCATAAGAAATGAAAGAATTAGGGTAGGATGAAAAGTATAGAATACCGTTATCGGATTAAGATAATTATTTAGTGAATAGACGAAGACAGAGCTAGGGGTTTCAAGGAAAAAAAATCCTGCCTGAGAATTACTGGAGATGTTGGGATGCTCACTTTTGAGGTTTAGTGGACTGGAGCCATTTTTCCTGTTAGTGTGGCAGGGATTTCTGTCTGCCAATATCTGTTCATATTTTTAGTCAAGAACTTCCTTAATTTCACCAGGGCAATGACTAATTTTTTAGAGTCTACATCATTTGCCTTGCAGCTAGATGTGCCCCTTTGACTTTGTGTCTTGCCAGTGGAGGCTGAACCAAGAGTGCAGCGTGTACAATTTCCATTTCAACTCCTTAACAGGAGCTCACTTTTTTTTCTTATCTCCTCTTTACCTCTTGTCCATGGAACATGGAAGTGGTGGGAAGTCCACCTTGATCACATAGATAAGTATAGAAGACTTGTCAAAGCACAGATTGCAGAACTTTACTCCAAAGGTTTCTGATTCAGTGGGCTTAGGGTGGCATATGAGAATTTACATTTCTAATAAGTTCTTGGGTGATGCTGATACTGCATAGCCAGAGACCACAGGAGATGTCAGAAGAACTAAGCAGAAGGAAACTGTTACACTTCCCTTGTTACATTGGACTGTTCTGTAAGGAAGGAATAAACCTCTGTTGGAACCATGATTTTTTTGTGTCTTTTATTAAAAGAAGCTGACCCTGTAGCTTAATGAATACAAATATTATTAGAAAGTGTCACACAATAAGAATGATGAACTTGGGGCTCATGGGCGGTTGGCTTGTTCAATATGGATTATTTTTATTTGGAAAAATAATAAAACAAAGGCAATTCCTTGTTTAGTAATGTAATGACTCCTTTTATGAGAGTATCACAGGTAGGCAGTGAACTGAAAACATTCTTTCCACATCTTTAACAGTGCTTGTTTTTTTTTACCTTAGGAAAATTTCAAAACTTGTATGCCCTTGTCTGTTCTCATTTAAGTGGGGCAGGTGATTTTAATGCTGTTGTTCAAAGGGAGTACTTTGGGTGTTGTTTTAGAAATCTTTGGAAATTAAACATTTCTTATTATGTGCTTGGTAATGTGAACATAAAGGTAATGATGGCAATAATGAACGCTAAAAGCATACTGGTTCTACATACTGTGTGTATTATATCATTTGCTCCCCATGAGGATGTATTAGTATTATTTTCATCTTTGTAAATGAAGAAATCAAGGTTTGGAGGAATCAAGTAATAGGTCAAGATTCCAACCCAGGTCTGCCAGATGCCAAAGCTCATGACCTTAACCTTTCTAATAGTCTCTCTCTCTCCTTGGGAGTGACTCACTCCCAGATGGTTTTCAAGGTCAGTACATAGGGCCTAACATTTGTTATCTGTTCAGTGTATATGTATTGTCAAATACATATCTATTATTTTTCCTTTGAGCAGTCAGGTCTGAATTGCACATTATAGACTGGTGCTCAGACTCTAGGAACCTGCTGTGGGGACTGTTAATTGGAAATGAGGAGAGGACATAGAGTTTAAAGGTAACAAATAGCTTTGAGTTGTCAGGATTTAAGGCTATGAAAATTTACTACCATAAAGATGTTGGGCTTCAATACTCTGTTGGATTTAATAAGTAATCACCTGTCGGTGGGACTAACAGTCAGGGAGCCTATTTGGCAGCAGTTCCAGGCAGGAACCATAGTAATTTTCTAAGTGACATGCCTCTAAAACAATGTCAAACCCCAACAAACCCAGACCAGCACGGGTGGAAAGCATTAACCACCACCAGAAGAAACCATACATCTCTACAGAGACACTCTTACTTCTGGTTGTTTCTCAGAATCATTTTTTTTCTCCAGCTTTTTGTCATTCCTTTGACATTTACTTGTTCTGTTTCTCATTCACCCTTTGTGATACCTATCTGTGGCAGAGGAATTTTTGAAATCACTAATCAAAGTTAATTAAACAATGAACCCCATTCTTACCAATAATTTGGTGGAATTATTAGGACCAAGCAATGTCAAGAGTCAAATTTATCTTGAATTCTATAGACCCTGGAAATAATCCCATTTTATATAATCTCAGACCTGTGTAACTAATGTGCAGACTAATCATTTGGAGGCCCATGGCACCCTGACTTTGACCTCATTCTATTCTATACTGTTTCTATTCTTCATTTCAATATTTTGGTTCAAGAATCAGTAAATTTTTTTCTGTAAAAGTGAGGAGCAAATATTTTTGGTTTCTGGACCATGTGCTTTCTTGCAACCACTCATTTTTGCTCTCACAGCAGCAAAGCAGCACAGATTACACATACATAATGAGCTTGACTGTGCTCCAGTGAAACTATCTATAAAAACAAGTGGTGAGATTGATTTGATCCATGAGTTATAATTTGCTTACCTTTGATTTATATAAAGAAAATTTGTTCAGAAATTCCTTTCTGGACACATCTACAGATGGCAAAAAAATGAAGGAAACCATAAACAGATGGGACTACATCAAACTAAAAAGCTTCTGTACAGCAAAAGAGACAACAGTAAAAACAAAAAGAAGCCCAGCTGAATGGGAAAAAAATTTTGCCCTCCACAAGAGTGATAAGTGTTTAATAACGAAGATCCACAAGGACCACACACAACTAAACAAAAACAAAACAAGAAGCCCAATCAAAAATTGGGGAGAATAACTAAAAAGACACTTCTCCAAAGAAGAAATACAAATGGCCAACAGGCACATGAAAAATTGCTCAGTGTCACTAGCAATCAGGAAAATGCAAATCAAAACTACAATGGAGATACCACCTTCCCCCAGTAAGAATGGCCCACATCCAAAGAACAGGCAACAACAAGTGCTGGTGAGGATGTGGAGAGAAGGGAACACTCTTATACTGCTGGTGGGAATGTAAACTGGTCCAGAGACTATGGAAAGCAGTTTGGAGGACTCTTAAACTAATGGAAACAGAACTACCAGTTGACCCAGAAATCACTCTTCTGGGACTCTACCCAAAGGAGACCTCAATGTGGTCGGATATTTATTTCAGCACTGTTTATAATTGCAAGGACATGGAAACAACCCAGATGTCCCCAAACAGATGAATGGACAAAAAAGATATGGTATATATACACAATGGAATATTACTCATCAATTAAAAATGACAAATTTGATGATTTTATGGTAACATGGATGTACCTAGAAGAAATCATATTAGCAGAAACAAGCCAGAAAGAAAAAGAAACCAAATGGTATCACTAATATATGGACAACCAAACGAAAGTACACAATGGGAAGGGGGAACCAGCTGGAGCGGCCAGGGAGGGGAGGTGGTGGGTGACCTTCTGCCACCTCTAAAATGATGTGAAATATATATAAATAAATTATTTATGTAATAAAAAAAGAAAAAAATTAAGAAAATTTATTCAGTCAAAATTGAAGATGATCCAGTGCTAGTAGGAAAAGTTGAGAGTAGTTGAGACCATTCTTTATAGAGTCAACATTCAAAGCTGTTTGACATTCTGCCCCCTGTTTAAGACAACAAGGTTAAATACACTAATAGTACAATTGCTTTAGGTAAATGTATTTTGGCTTAAAGTATGACTTGTAAGTATGTATGATAGGATAAGCATGCTGGTAGAGAATTTCCATGGAGAAAACACAAAGTCTTAGTTTTCCTTTCTTAGAGAGCCTGGTAAATCTTGGGTGCATAGCAGTTAACTGGGTATTCATCAGTTAATAAGACAACCTGCTGGGGTCTCTGCTGGCCAGATCATACCCAGATTATGTGTGCAACATGAATAGCCCCTGTTGACCAAATGTAACTAAAGGAGAAAGCCCAGGGTGGATAGACCAGCATGAATGGAACTTTCCATCTTTAAGAAGGGAAGAGAAGACCAAGGCATTTGTCTGAATTTTTTGACACAAAAAGAAATGGGACTCATATGAGGCTCACTGGCTGTGGTGTTTGTGCATAGTAACTGCCCAATTAGTTACTGTGCAATATGCAGAGTTGTTATAAGAAGGAATGTCATATCTGGGGTGAGAAGAGACTATCTGGTGTTGAGAACTGCAATTAGAATGGAATTGCCACTTTGCTTATTTACTGAATGAGCTCCAGGCACCAAAGAGTTGTGAAGATGTAGCCCCAGTTCCCACTATGTTGTAGGGAAATGAAATTTTCAATATTCTAACAAAGTGATCTTTATACAAAGATCAAAAGAGTGAAATCACAGTTATATTTATTGTTTGTAAAATTCAATAAAAAATTCTCTACACTGTTCAGTGTCTTTGGCTGAGCAGGCATTCAGATATTGAAGGTGATAATAAATGTTGCTTTCAACAAATTACCTGTATCATTCAACAGAGAAGAGGGAGAGATAATAATGTAAGTGCTCATAAACTTGTCAGGTAGTCAATGCCACTTAGTTTCTGTTGGCAAGGCCTTGGAAGGATAGAAGGTGTTTTAGAAACATGTAACAGTATCAGCAGTTCTGCAAGAGGAGTGGGGTCCTCTGGTGACACATCAAACTCTATTCTCCATACTCTGTAATTCTCTGGATCAAGTCATAGAGCATTGGTTTTGTTCCAGGAACAGGTCTAAGCATTTCAGATGTATTGATATGCTTTTTCTGCCATGTCCATTGTTCTCAACCGGGCACGATTGTGCCCTCCACCCCTGAAATATTTGACAGTATTTGGAGATATTTTAGTTGTCATAACTGAGACTCTTGCTGGAATTTGTGGTTGGAGGCCATGGATCTACTAAACAGGGCAGCTCCCACAGAAAAAAGTTATCCAGGTCCATACATTGATAGTGTTGAGATTAAGAATTCTGTTTTATAGACCAGTTAGTGCTTTTATCATACCAATTTTGCAGTTGGAGAAACTGAGGAGTTATGGTCTATGGTCCTACAAAGCTGGAACACTGTATAATCACTTAACTGTTGTGCCTTTTCATTTAATGATGCTGTAATGCATGGAGTACAGGAAGTATTGTATGTGGTTATTATAGTTTTTTCTTAGAACCAGAAAAAACTGGAAATGAATATTTATTTTTATTTTTGATTTTATGCTTAATAAATTAGAAATATTTTTTCTAATTTACTCAGTTCTTTCTTGATGAGTTTGGTAGTGGAGTCAGACCCAAGGTGTGGGGAGACTGCAGGCCTGGGAGAAGGGCATAATTCCTGCATCCTCACTGTCAGTGGGGCATATTATGACTGCTGGCAGAGAAGTTACCTGCTGTCTGCAGCAGTGAGGACAGGTGTACAGCGTTTACTCACTAGAGGAAATCAGTGCATCAGAAAGTGAAGTTGCTTATGTTTATGACTTAAGAAGTAGGTATTCTGTCTTCTCTGACTTTCTTCCTTGCTGTGTCTTCAGGCCTGATACTAATTCCTGGATATGAATCAGAATTCCTTTTAGGAATAGTTGGTTGTAGTTACAAAATACCGTAAGATTCAAAAAAATGTTTTATCTGGAAAGGATAAGTAATGTTCCAAAGACCCCTTGGGATTCTTAGGAAGGACAATTAGGGGAATTCAATGGTGAAAAAGAAACAGGAAAAGACAATCATCATTATTACAAAGAATGGATATCATGGCGGGGGCTTGGAAGGATGGGAAATTGAAAAGACTTGTCTTCCTTAATTGATAGTATTATGGATCTTGGTCCCGGATAGATAGCTACCACTTGAGGTAGGTGAAGAGAGAAGGCTTGATTGTGTTATACCAGTGGGCTCAGTGGGATAGCTCCCTCAAGGACTGAGCACCCAAGTACAAGGGGGGAATGGGTTTTATAGTATTTCAGAGTCAGGGGAGTATGGGACCCAAGAGCAAAGGAGTATGAGAAACGCAAGCAGCTGATGCATCCTGAGAAGCGGAGCTTAGGTCATAATACCTTGGCCTTCCACCTGGCATGCAGGGCAGGGCACAACCAACCTGGGAAAGTGCCTTTTTCTAAGCTAATGCCGATGTAGTCAGTTTTCCTTATCAGTAGGAAACTGGCCTTGTGTTCCTTCTTTTATAGCCCTCCCAGTGGTTTGGCTCTTGCTTCCAGAGAGTTCCCCCTCACCATGTCTGTTCATAGTATGAGCAAATAGCCTATGATCCTCCAGTACCTAACTCAGACCCTGGCGAGTCTTTATGGATATATCTATTTAGTGACATTTAAGGAATGCCTAGTGTACTTTGGCATAGGACTGGACACTAGTGTTTGAGTTCCAAAAGTTTAATGTCATGTGTAGACAGTACATGAGTGAATTGAAATCTGTACATAGTCTGGAGGGTGCTCAGACTGATGTTTGCATGGGGTGCTCTTGGGGTTCCATGCATCTAAGTCAGACTGGGTGTGGGAGGGCAGGGTCAGAAAGGGTCTCCTGCAGTAGAAATTTCTTGAGTTCATTTTTGGAGGCTCACATTTTGTTATCTAATAAAAGAAGCGATGGTACACTTAGTCCAAAGATGTAGCACATTCCAGGAGGTAAAAACCTTGGCAGTGAGAATTGTAAGGGATTAAGGAAGAGGTGGGAAAGAGACCAGGGAGGTGGGTTTTGAATACCAACCTGCAAGTTGCAGGATTCTGCTGATGGCTCACATTGTGCTTTCCGTGTGCCCTTTGACAGCTGCATGCCAAATGGCTTGGGGAGGAATGGCAGGAAGAGGTGTTAAGTAATTCTGTTATAATGCAGAGATGTGCAGAGGCCTGAGCTCACAACTCAGTAGCAATGGTAAAGAAGGGACTGAGAAATCCTTGTAAGCAAAACCTGTATTAGCTGATGACTGCTTTCAAATGGATAATGACAGGAGTGTATTTCCTGACTGCCCTTGAAGTTGGATGTGGCCATGTCTTGGCAAATGGGATGTAAGTGACATAAGTGGAAGCACTTACATGATAGCTCATCAGTGATTATGCTCTTTGAAATGAGATTGAAGCTATAGTTCTTAAACAAAACCCTTAAAACAGAATACAACATTAAAGAAATACAAAAGACTAGCAACAGAGATCTTTTGTTCAGATGCTTGCCACCAGAGGAAGATAAGAGAAAATAGTCAATTCTCCTGAGGTCTCAGCAGAGTGAATCCTTGTTAATTTTTCTGCAGATACTAGCCAGGATATAACAATAGTAAGGCATTTAGGGAGAATAGAATAGTTTCATCTGAGTTTGGATTGATACAGGGAAAGGGGTCAAGTGGCCAGAACTTATCCTTGGCTTCCAGTGTCCTTTTTATCTAGTAGTGAGGGTGTGGCCTGTGGTGCATGCTACAGTATTCCTGGACTGTCAGTGAGTTTCCCTTTGATCTTCTGACTTACTCCCTCCCCCCCCAACAATTTATTGCTAACTGCACTATTGTGGCAAGGAAGGAACATCCAGCTAACTCAGCCTAATTTTCTGCTCCAGGGAACAGGTAGAGGGGGTTGAAAAATGAACCCAGAATAGTCAGCTGATAGCATTAAAATTTTCTAATTATTTTCTCCCTCAGTCAGAGGAGATAATGTGGTGAGCATTGACTTTGGAATTGAAGACTATAATTATTCTTTCAGTCGTGAAGTATGTTATCTTCAATACACATCTCTGCCTAGGGCTTGAGAAGGACTGCAGAACCTTTGGTGACCCAAAAGTGAGCTGTGTCTTTATGGTGCAGATGAGGCTTTCTGGGATATGTGGCCTAGTAGAGATGCCCTTTGCAAACTCTTCTGTTTTCTGCCCCTTCCAACCACTAAGATTTAAACTTCACATCAGACAAAGAGATGAGCTCTGAAAGTTTCATTTATTACCAAGCTTCAAAGGTACTAAAATAACCACAAAGAAATGAGATTCCTTCTTCAGAGTGCTGAAGGAAGTGAATTGATCTGTGACTTAGAGGTATCATCTTCAGTTAATCATTGCTGACTCTTCACAGCCTGCAGTTCTTATAAATCACTGTGGAACTAGGAAGAAAAATGATATATGCCACGCGAGAGGAAGTGGAACAGGACTGCATATTTCTACACAGTGTCGCTGAAGAGGCCCTGTGTTTTGTCAGATGCAGCACCTGCACGCAGAAGGTGGAATAAGTGTGTCTGAATTGTTGCTTAGCAGACCAGACCTTGCTATCTAACGGTCTCTGCCCTTTCCCACTTTCTTCACAAGTTCATTGCCAGTAGGGAAAACATGCATGGCTTAGAACCATGTTCCAGCCTTATTTGTTATTTTGATAAATTATAAGAATCTTACAGCCAACTGAAGGTGATGAGAGAAGGTGCTTCTGTATCTGTTCTCTGTGAGCTGGTTCTACCTTGACAGGACTTAGGAGTGTTCCTTCCTGACAAGGGAGGACAGGGAGGGCAGCTCTGATTTTCATCTGAGAGAGGTTCCCTGACACTCTGCCTCTACCTTTACAGTCATGGCCCTGGAAAACAAAACAAGACAATTGGGCCCATAGCTGGGAACCTTGATAATACTTTGCAGAAATGCTTCTTTCTTGGTGGCTCTGTATGAAAGAAAGCACAAGCTTGCTTTCTTTTTATCAAGTCATGGTTCAGTTTTCATAAATACAAACTTTATTCTTTTAGACCCCAACAACTTGAAGCAGTAATCAGAGTGGGTATGTTTGTGACTTATCCCTCCTGCTGGTCCTTCCCTTTGTAACTAGAAACATAGGGTATGGGCAAGTGTGGTGAGGGTACAGGGGTGATTATTCTCCATGCTGGTCTTGCCTCTGCTTAGTGGTTATAGAATTGATACCACTCCTGTGGTCTTTGCTTCAGATATGCTGTATGTCATTTGGGGGAAGTGAGAGATTTATGTCAAATCATTAGCAATGAAGTTTCAGTGAAACAATGATAATGATGGTGCCAGTGGAAATGGAGAAAATCAACAGATTTGCAACCAGGTACTTTCAGTCATTTGGGGAATTGGAGTTATATGAAGTTAAACCAAGGAAAGAACTAGTATTAAAGTAAGAAGAAAAAGATAATTAAAAGAGAGCAGCAGAAGAAATACAGGTGAAGGAGATTGTTTGGGTACTGTGGTTAACATGAGTCATGTTCTAAATGGTCCTGAATTCGTTAGCTAGCGGTAAAGGCGGGTGATTTTGGGGTCAGGCATGGTAGGAAATTGGAAGTCCCAGAAAGACCTGAAAGATTTGGAAGTGAGGTCTTCATTAAGTTGGGCTTAAGAGTATTTTGTGTTGATGTGGTAATAGACCCAAGGGTGTAACCTTATTGCACAGTGAGAGATGTGCATGGAAGAGAGAAAAGACCCACTGAGGGCATCTGACATGTCTCTAGTTCCAGGTTAGAGGAAAGGCAATGGAGACTGAGAAAGGAGTATGTCTGGAATAAAAATAAGAATGAAGAAGGCACAGGAGAGAAAAAAAATCAGTTAAACAAGATTATAGCTGCATTAAATGTTGCAAAGAGGTCTCCTACAAGGAGGAATAAATTGAGGTTATAGGGTTCCCAGTTAGGAAATATCAGAGATATTTGAGAATGCATTTTCAGTGAGGTATTTGATGGGAGTTAGAGGTGAATGAGTGGTGAATGGATATAATGTGGATGGGTGGAAGGAGAGTTTCTTGATATGGGCACAGAATTGAATTTACCTTAACCAGAGGTATAAAGGGAGATGGTGAACCTTTAAGGAAGGGAAAAGAACTGATTGTTGTGACGCTACCTAGAGGGAGGCATGAAGGATGAGGTCCAAAGCACCATTTTCCCTGGAGAAGGGTGGTCGCCTCCTCTTACCAGCTGGGAAAGAGGCAAAGGGGCAGAAGAAACTATGAAGTTACTTTATAGTCAGGAAAAGGGAGTGGAAGGAGGGAACATTTTCCCATGAAGTCAGAGGCTCAGAAAGAAGGGGCTGGGGTATTTGAAGATTAGAGAAAATTAGAATAGATTGAAATTGCTGCCCTGTAGAACAGGAGTGACAGTAAGAATGGACGAAAGGATTAGTGAGCAACTAAGATGGAATAACACAGACTTATAATGGGAACCAGTCAACTGACTTTTGTGATACTCAACAGCATGGGAGCAGGAGTGGATAAAATGGATATTTTCATTTACTAATAACCATGAATTGGAAAGACTGTAGGTTGAGAGTAGATCTGGGGGGAATTCAAGGTGTATTTATGTGTCCCTGTCTAACCCCCAAAACCCCCTTTGATGGATAAAAGAGAGGGATCTCAAAGTCTTGAATGCCACAACACAAATGAGCTTGTCTTTCTTTCAAGACTTCCTTGGAGGGATTTTTCCCCTGGTATAGTTTTCCCTTCCAAAAGTGAGTTTTCAGAGAAAGGAGTAAGGGGGAAACGAGGCTCACATGAAAAGGCAGTCTTAAACGAGGACCCCAGGAGTACAGAAGTCTCCCAGAGGGCGTGGGGGAGATTCTTGACTTCTAATCTGTGTGGTGAATTTCATTCTTTAATCCTTTCTCTGTGCCTGTGCTATAGCACAGAAGTCTCAGACAAGGCCCGGCATTGCGAGGGTTGTGAATAAGGAAATAACCCAGGTCAAACCCAGGTTTGTGTAGTACCAAAGTGCAAGAACCAGTCACCACCTTTCCTGAAGCTGTGGAAAGTTCTAGAAGGGGACGTGACTGACTGGCTTCATCACTCTGAGTTCTGGAATTGCCTTGACTTGGGGTTAGGTCCACCACTGAAAAGATTTTGGACCATCCCATCAGTCTTTGCTCTTCACCAGGAGCAGCTTGCCAAGCACAGGAGGACTGACAAGGGAGTAGTTGCCACTCAGTAAAGTAGCAAGTTCCTAGGGAGAGGATTGTTTGTGGTATGGTGGTAACTCTTCTTGACTCATTTTTTAGGAGATGTTTTCTCATTTGACTTTTTTGTTCTCTTCACGTAAGCTTGGAAATTTGTGCTTAAGATGAAGTTTGAAAACACTCTGAAGTATCTTTTCTACTTAATCCCCCTTCCATCTCCCTGTTGATGGAAGAAGAATGGGTTAGAATGTGAATGAGGAAAATATGTGTCATTCAGTCGCCTTTCTGGAGAACTACGCTGACAGGTGGCAATATTTATTGTGTCCCTGGCAGTGGGCCAAAGCCTGAAGAGGGGAAATATGATGGTGGCTGACAGTGAATAAACTGAAACTCCAAAAAAAAGGATGCATCCTGAGGGACCACTCGCTGAGGAGAGCTGTGAGCATAAGCAATATGTAGAGTGGAGTCTGGAGCCAAAACAAGCCCAAAGGTTGCAATTCAAGGTTCCCATACCTTAAAAAATAAAAATTGCTCCCCTGGGGCTGCACTATGCCCAGGCAAGGTAACATTTTAGAAGAAGAATGCCACTACTTCCTCTCATTTCTGAACCTTATCTTGTGCAGAGCTGGGAATGGAGGCAAACAATCCAAAGGAAAAACTCCTAGGAGCTACTTTTGGTTAGTTTTAAAGTCTATTATTGTATGAGGCAGCCTCTGGAATGGGCTCCAGAGATTTCCACCTGCTGGTATTCGCAGCAGTGTGTTTGAGTGAGGTCACTAGCCCTAGAGACTTGCTTCCAATAACTAGAATGCTACACAGTGAATGTCATTTCTGAATTAGGTTACAAAAACAACAGTCTTGCTTACCCTCTCGCCTGCTTTCTCTGATGGTGTCAACTGCAGTGCTGTGAGCTACACTTCAAGGCCCAAATGGCAAGAACCTGAGGGCCGGGAATTCCTGTCAACTGCCAGCAGGAGCTGAATCCCTCAGTCTAACAACCTGCAAGGAATTGCAGGAACTGCCACCAATAATCATATGGGCTTAGAAGCTCCTCTTCTTCTATTGAATCTTAAGATGATTGGTGATCACAGCCTGGTGGCATGGAGTCATAGGAACCATCTAAACCATACTCAGATGCCTGACCTAAGAAACTCTGAGATAAATGCATGTTTAAGATGCTAAGTTTGGAGTAATTTATTGCACAGCAGTAGGTAACCAATACAACTCTCTGCATCCCCTCATGACTACTCTCTGGAAAGACAGAAGAGGAAGCTTTACAATCACTTTGGGCCACAATGGTGTTGCAGCTCTTGTGTCTGTAACATTCACTGCTCCCTAACCACAAACATGGATGACTCTGGAAAAAAAACCCAGAGACACCAGTGTCTTCGGATGGTTCTTGTTACACTGTTTGGCCCTCTTCATGAAAAGGCTGTGAAAATTTTTTGACTTGTGGTTCAGTCACATTTGGAATCCACTGAGGAAATGAGGAGATCAATTCAAGGTGAATTCAGGGCTAGTTTTAGGCCAGCGTGAAGGAAAGCCAAGTGCTGATCAACTGTGTACTCTTCTCCACAGGAATCTGCTTCTTGACTGGACTTTTTCAGTTGGTGGGGTGACCCCATTTGTGTTCAGATGGTGTTTCCTGCTGTTCCTGACCTTATACAGCACACTGTACCTGAATTTTCAAATGAGCAATCACACTACCTTTTGCTAACCCTAGATCCCAGTCACGGTATTTTCTGATACTTGCCTTTTAATCTACTTTCACTTATTTTTAAAATTTGCTTTCTATACTGGTGGTTTTATCATTGTTAATTTCAACTCTGACCTGACTCCAGTTAGGTCAATATGGCACAGGAGAGAAAAGGCTGAATTTGACCTTTAAATCACAGCATCTGGAATGGTTTGGAGTATTTTTCACTCTTGAGGATGATACCATGTACCTCCCAGATGGGTGATTGTTTGGGAGCTCCTATTTGATGTATTTTGACATATTTTAGCTCTTGGACAGAGAAACCTATTTTTGAAAACTAGACAATATATTTTTAATTGCATAGATACCACATGTGTACATTTAATTCCTCCCAAACTTGAATTTCAGATACTTGCATTTAAAGCTAAAAGATTGATAAAACACTCCTCCCTCTGCCTCCAAACGACAATTATTAAGGACTTCTTTCTCCTTAAGTCTCCTACACCTTTTCTCTCAGCATTGCTTTAAGCTTGAACCATGCATCCTACTTAGAGCATTAAAGCAAATGAGGAGGCTTCTGCAGCTGTTCACCTGTCTGTGTCCACCTTCCCAACTCATGAAACACCTCCATTTGTGCCCTACATTCCACTGTCTACTTGCTCTTTCAGGACATCACTACAGCAACTCTCCCCTTCTTGCTTACATTGACTTTTTGTTTTTTATTGACTTGGTATTGGAACATACTATTCTATTTTCACCAGTTACCACCCCGTATCTTACTATACACTGTAACTGTAGAATGTAAACATTCTAGAAAGCAGTATCTATGCCCAGTGTTTTGTCTTTAATTCTTCCTGATTTCTCTTCAATGGGTTTAACTAGGCTTTTTCTCAATTTTCTCCATGCAAATGGCTCTTGTCAAGGTTTCCTATGACGTCCACATTGTTATATCTCTGGCCTGTCATCATTCTGCATCTTACTTGAATTATTAGCAGCACTTGACACACACATTCACAATTTGCTCTTGAATCCACTTTCTCCTCTTGGCTTCCACTATATCACACTCACTTCCTTGGCCTCCTTTACTGTTTTTTTTTTTTTTTCTCTGACATGTCACTTAATGTAGGAATGTCCTAGGACTCATTTTGATCATTTTATCTTTTCTATATATGTCACTTCCTCACAGTCTTATGATTATCAGTACCAATTATGTGCCAAAGACTCCAAAAATGATAAGTCCATTCCAGAATTTTATACTCAGGACTCATATGTCTGCCTACTTGGCATCCATTTGGATTTCCAATCAACTTTTTAAACTGTCAAGAGACTTAATTCCTGCCCCTCTCATTTCTATCAGCCTTGCAAAAACTAGTCTTCTCATCTCAGGTGATAGCAATCCATTATGCTGTTATTTAAGCCAAAACACTTGAAGTGATTCTTTTCTTTCACATCCCATGTTTAAGTAGTCAGGAAATCTCTGTTGGCTTTATGTTTGAGATCTACCCAGAGTCTGACCTCTTTTTACCACCTCCTCTGTCACCCATATCCATTATCATCACATGCATGAATTCCTGCTATATTGCCTCCTTGCTTCCATTGCTGCTTCCCTACAATCTGTTTCTCAGACAGAAGTCATATCAGCCTTTTGAAAGATCATGTTATCTCTTTTGAAGCACCAAAAGCTCTATTTCACATCAGTGCTGTACTGGAAGCAGGTATGCTAGGCAGAGCAGGTGGGCTGGGAGCAGGCAGGGAACTGAACCTCCCGGACCTCATGAATGGTTGCACTCTCTGGCCTTTTCTATAGTCATGCTGCTGGTGGTCATGCTATTGGTGATCTGGGCACTGCTGTTGGCCTCACTTTTATCCCCACTCTGAGGGCTCAGGTGTACATACTTACACATGTGCACGCCCATGCTCTTTGAGCCCTGGTGTCCACAGTAAGGGTTTGTGTGTCCCATGTGCATACTCCCAAGTGCTTTCTGTATTAACATGATTAAGACCCCAGATGATAGCCATAGGCTAGTGTCATAGAAAGCCTGATTAACTCGTTTGTCCTACACAAATCCTTAAAATGTCCCAGTGATCTGATGCCTCTCCTTTCATCTTGGCTCTGGGACATAGTACCTACAAGACAGTCTTCTATTCTTAAATGTGGAGAAGTATGTAATTCTAACCTCACAAGGGTTGTTGCAGGGGTTAACTGAGAAAAATGTAATCATAAATAAATGAGCACATTACTGACATTAGTAATTATTAAATGATATTCAGTTTGACATTCTTAGCTTGAACCATCAAAAATATTTTCCCTAATATTTTCTTTTATTATATTTCTCACAATTCTCCATTCTCTGTTTTCCGTTTTCTTGCTTGTGAAGCTCATAAGATGGAGGTACGCTCTGGTCTTGCTCTCATGTGCTGCACATCAGAGTCCTCTTACTGTAGAAGTGATGACACAAATAGAAGATATTGTTATCCATTTCCCAAGGACTAAAGGATCCTCTTTTTTGCTGGCAGTATTAACAACAAGATGCTTTTTCTTCCAATGTTTCACCTGGGAACCTGAAAAAAAATGTGTGTTGCTATGACAACATAAGAATGGGAATTAGCACCAGAAGAAACTCTCAGTACTGCCCCTGGCAGGCTTCTGGGAATGGGTACTTGATTTGACAATTGAGAAAACAGTTAAGAGCCTTGCTTGCATTGTGATACCACTTGTCCTTGTCAACTTTGTTTGATTAATTAGTATTTTAACAGAAAAGAAATGCCATTCATTGTGTATTCTTCCTGGTGCTTAAAGTGGATGGGGCTTGTATCTCTCTTAAATTGAAATGCTTCCTACACAAAAGAAACAAGGTCAGCTTGTTAGATTCCCAGAGAGTATCCATTTATGGTAGACCCAGAGAAGGCTTTCAGTGCAGTTGTGACAAAAGGGAAAACTTTGTCATTATTCAATAATATTGTAAAAAATCTGGGGTAATGATTGAGCCCAGTGGATGCATAGATGGAGCTGGGGAGATGAAAGATTTTGTCCTGAACTTTGTTGTTGGGACTTGTATCCATCTGTTTGTGGTACTCTACACGTTTTAATCCCACCTCTGTATCTTTGTCCGTCTAGGGCTGTCTCTATTGTTGGAGCTGGATAACCTATGTCAGAGGAAAAAGAGGGAAGAGATGAGACAGTCAAATCTCTACAGGGAGAATTCAGACTAACATCTCATTAATTCTCTATTTTAGATTTGTTTAGAAGATCAGAATAGATAGAAACAAAAGTGAACAAAGATTGGAAGCACCATCAAGTCTCTTAGGATAAAGTTGATCTTTGCTAAATTTAAAAATTGAGCAACTGTTGCCATATATATGTGATTTAGAAGGAAATTTAACTTAGCATTTGTTTTGTGGACCTGTGTCATCTGCAGAGAATTGAGCTTGGGT
Organism: Uropsilus gracilis; assembly: GCA_004024945.1. Taxonomy (NCBI): domain Eukaryota; kingdom Metazoa; phylum Chordata; class Mammalia; order Eulipotyphla; family Talpidae; genus Uropsilus; species Uropsilus gracilis. The sequence goes on along the minus strand of PVHY01007913.1, from coordinate 42,926 downwards.
GTGGATTGTGATAGGAGAAGCATCACCAACTTGGACTAGCTTCACTATATCATAGATTTTCCTTTTTATTAATGAAATTTATTTACTCTGAAATGAACACTGTGATATTAAGGACACTAATTTGTAGGGAGATTGTGAGTGGCAGATATGTGAAACCAGTTGGAGTGACCTTAAATCCTTTGATCCTACATGCTTTAGGACCATTAAAGGGGTAAGGTGAGCCTAATAGGATTATTGATAATCTAGTTTCTTCCTCAGATATGGCAGAAAATTAAATAGAAAAATAATATAAATCTAATGCAAATAATTATGCTACAAAGCAAATGCTACAAAATATGCTACAAAGCAAAACTGATTAGAAGCATGAGGGAATAAGACAAATTTTGCTAAAGGAGAAGCTGCTGCTTTGAAGAAGGTAGAATTGCTGAATAGAATTAGCAGTGGGTAGAAATGTAGAAAGACTTTGTAGGTGTGGAGGGGAGCACCAAAGTCAGGCTTTTGGAGTCAGGAGTTCGGAGCACAGGGTATAATGAGGTAACCTTATCAGGATGACTTTTCAGGAGCACAGGGTATAGTGGGGTAACCTTATCAGGATGACTTTCCAGGAATTGTCTGTCTGAGAGGATGATGGAAAAGAAATTTAGTTCAAATAGATCGAAATTGATGTTTTAGGAGTAGCTTGGGTTTTATTCTGTGTTGGGAGCTGTTGAAGTGTTTTATTTTTGGTTTGTTTTTTGTTTCATTTTAGTAGGTGTGTGACTTAGAGAATATCTGTTCTTAGAAGGCTACCTGGCTCTATGTCTGAGGAGTAATAGAGAGAGATCTTGCAATCTGGGGGAGGAGGAATAAAGAACTTAATTGGGACACTGTGTGCAGGGAAAGGTAGGGTATGAATGTGGAAGAGGTTGAGTGAGCTTCTATAGAATTTGGCAACTTATCACATGTAATGACTGAGACTGAGACAGGCCAATCCTAGCTTAGTCTTTAATCTGTCTGGGAGTATGGTTACCTGGGGAAGTTGCCAGACTAGGTACCTGTGTTGTTAATTAGTGTCACATCTGGGTCATTGGTGGGAACATGTAGGGGAAACTGTGTAAAACAGAAAACCACCATTGACCTTATTATGGAGCCCTGGATCTGTAATCCTGGATAGCTTGGCAAGGAGTCAAGATGCTTACACTATTTAGGTACTCTAGGAGAGGATGTCTGAATTTTCAGCCCTCCTGTGTCTACCCAAGGTAGGAATGGAGTTCTGACCTTGTATAGGCTTTTTTTTTTCCTCAGCAGCTTTGCCTAGCAATGAGTGAGTCAGCTCACGTAGCCGAGGGAGAAATAGATGCTGCTCTGGGGTCTGCAGTGCTGGTCACGGAATCTAGCCTCTGGTCAGCCATCAGTGTTAGGGGTCAGGCACACTGTTAGCAGGGAGTTGGCATTACGAACTCAAAGACGTGATACCTTGGATTATTATTCTTTCCCCCCTTTCCTTTGGTTCACCTTATCATCATTATCTAATCCTTCAGCATGAAGTTTTTGAATGTCCACAACTGCATGGAGTGATTGCATTCTTGTAACATTGCACTTGAGAAACTTACACAAGGCATTTCTGTTGCTTAATATCTTTTCCTTTCTTAATAGAAAAAGAACTGCAATGGGACATTTAACCGAGGGTTTTAAATAATAGGCATGATTATTAGCAATTCTGGTTAGAGCCTGAAGTCTTTATAAATTTAGCGTTTTTGAAATGAAAATTAAATTTTTTTTAAATTGAGATAACATTGGTTTACAGTAGTGGATGATTTAGGGCTTTAGACTCTTCCAACTTCAGGTTTCTTGCCACACCCACTCTCAAAGCATTCATGATCCTCCATCATAGTCCACTGGATCGCCCTGTCTTCCCTTTGTGCCCTTCTTTTGCAGGGAAATAGACTTCAAGAGGGGAATTACTTTGAAAATAAAACAAATAGGTTGTGTCAAATTCAGTTTGGAACTCATGTTTTTAAGCATGTGTCTTTTGAAAATCTTCTTTGTCTATGAAGTTGAGAACCATGGGAGTAATCACACACACAAAAATCGTAGTATAAGTTCTTTTTGGGGGGAGAGGGTTCAAAGGGCAATAACATTAATTTTATATGCTTTTATATTTTTTGTTTTTTGATAAATAAAAATTATCTATGTTTGTTATATAATGCAATACTTTGATATATATATGCATTATAAAATTGTCACAATCAAACTAACATATCTCCCATAGTTATCTTTTTGTGTGTATATGAGATCATTTGAGATATGTTCTATTTTTAACTGTAATTACTGACTTATGATTGTCATCACCATGCTCTATAGTAACGTTCCAGAATTTACTCATGACAGAATCTGTACCCTTTGATTAATATCTCCCCTTTCCTCCAGCCCCATTTTCTGGTAACCATTATTCTAGTCTCTGTTCCTATGTTTAACTTTTTGGATTCTAGACATGTAAGTGAGGTCATATGGCATTTGTCTTCCTGTGTCTGGTTTATTTTGCTTAGCAAAAGTCTCGATCATCCATGTTGTTGAAAATGACAGATTGTCTTCCTTTTTAAGACTGAGTAATATTCCAAGCCAGGCATGGTGGCATGTGCCTGTAATCCCAGTTATCTGGGAGGCTGAGGCTGGGGATCACTTGAGTCCACGGGTTCAAGACAACCCAGGGCAACATAGTGAGACCTAGTCTCTTAAAAATAAAAACAAACCAACAGGAGGAAAAAAAAACCCAAAACTGAGTAATATTCCATTGGGAGAGTGTGTGTGTGCGTGCGTGTGTGTGTACTGCACTTCTTTATTCACTTATTATTATTCACTTAATTATAAGAAGAAGTAATACCACCCTTCAAAAATTAGTAACAAAGTTAATTCTCTTTATCAAAATAAAATTAAGGTTATACTGTTCAAATGTAACTTCTATAATCCCCAAAACCAGTTAGTTATCTTAACTGCCAACTCTAACCCACTGGCTACTTCTCATCCCCAAACAAAAAAATAACCCATAAAAAACAACCCAAATAATTTCAAATAAAAACGGCTTCAAAAAAACCCTCTTACAATTAATTATAAAAGGCATGTTTTAAAAAATTACTAAACACTGATAAACATGTCTGTCTTCCACAACATCTGTGGCCATCATTATAGCCTATTAAAAATTTCCCAAAACAATTAAATAAAATTAAAATATAAAGTTCTCCTAACACAGTTAAAAACAACTACTATTTTAAATAATAGTATTTAAATTCAAAATTTAAATATTCAAAATAGCTACTATTTTAAAAACGCTAAATAAAAACAAAGTAAACACAAATTTATAATATAACAAATACATGAGGTCAAAACATTTTAACCCAGCTCAATTTTATACTAACTAGTAAACAGTTAAAGGTATTAAAATGCTTCTACTACTTAAATCAAAAAGTAGATTACTTATAAATAAAAAAGGAGAAAATAAACCAATCTCTAGGTAAAATCTCCATGTCATTCTTGCAAAAATATTACTAGCCATTAACATTTTCTCAAAGTTCTACAAGTCAAAAAACATCTGTAAAAACTCATTTTACTAAAAATTCATACAAACTCCCCCCCATAAAACCCCACAAAAAGTTAAACTAAGCCAGCCCATACACCAAAGCAAAAAAACCAAAAAACAAAAAACCCTTGCTAACCAAACTAGTTTATTCCAGCAAAAAATTGTAGGTCAGAAAAAAAGTTTATTTTTATCTCATTACAAAAAACAATTACTCCATCCTCCAGTCAAACCTAATTCCAAAAATAACAAAAAAAACACACAAACCTCAAATCCTAGTCACATAAAATTGGTAAAGGGGTTAATTAACCAAGTACAAAAAATAAAAAACAAATTTAAAAGTTTACAAACTAAAGGTACCAATAATATGCCTAATATAATTTATACTGTACCTCAAAATATCAAATTCAGTATTTCAGAAAAATTTATTTGTATGTTTCCTTCCTTCACCTAAATTTTTTACAAGTCCTATAAAAATAAAAACAAAAACTGCATTCTTTTGTTATAAATTTGCTAAATAAAAATAGTAAATACAATTCAGTTAAAGTATAGTTAATAAAAAAATTAGGGCCTATAGCAAAAATAAACACTTAACATTCCTCCCCAGCCACAAGGCTGGCATGGCAAAAATACATCCTTAGGTAAACTCATCTCATGGCCCAAAAACCTTACTATTCTAAAAAAATTAAAATATCCATTTCCCCAAAGTTCCCATTCCAGCCTCACTAATAAACTAAACTTTTCAAATTCTTGCAAACAAATCTACTAACACCTCACATGCTCTGTGCAAAGCTTAAAACATTAATAATTTATAACAATTCTACAACAAAAATAAAAAAATAAATATACCCTTCATGTACAACAAAGAGCTAATAGCAGTGCTAACTTATGTACATCCACCTTATGCATAGTAAATCTATAATGCTACTTTTAATATAACCATTGTTTTTAAAATAGTTTTATCACTTTATGTCTAAATTCTTCCAAAAGTAAATACTTTCACCTTCTTTTGCTTTATCCCTATTAACAAGTTTTAATTTCAGTTCATCTTAATAAACCATAAGTCAAATGTTTATCCGGAGCGCATCGTAGATGTTGTAACCTGTTTGCTAAAGCACCAGTGATAAACATTCTTCACAACTCTAGTGTAATTTATATCTGTGCTCATCACCCTACCACAGCCCCGTTGCAACAGTTTCCTGTCATGCTAACATCTAAGCAACTAAACGTCTCAGCAAATACAACGGCGGCTGCCTGTGGCCTGGGTGGGTCCTGGCTCCTGGAGCTCCCTTGCCAGTGGGGAGCGAGGGGGGTCAGGCCTCTCGGTGAGTCCCCCAGGAGGGGGGACGGGGTGGGGAGAGCAGGCCCCACCCGCCAGCAGGTGGCTGCGGATGGGCAGCCACTTGTAGCCGGCCTGGGCAGTGCCGTGTAGCCCCCAGTCCCTGGAAGCCAGGGGCATGGAAGAGCGCGCTGGGAGCTTCCGGTGCGCGGGCAAGTGGGGGGGGGGGAAGTGGGGGGACTCCTTCCATCTCTCTCTTAATTCTTACTCCAGCTAAACTACAGAGGAACCAGAATATGTGCAATGCCAACCCCAACGTAGAACGGGTGAGGGACCAGGCAAAAGTCCAGCCCACAGGCCTGAGCTGGACCCAGCAGATGGACAACCAAGTGAACCAGTGCATGTAAGACCAGAAAAACAACCCTGGAGACACGATGTCACCATGCGCACTTCTGCGCTTGCCGGGCCAAGACCTGGGCCTTCATTTTGTAGATATATTCAAGGAGAGCAACATACCCTCCCCTCATTATGGGAGCAGAGAGGATGACCAAAGAGAGGATAATGGGCCCCGCATCAAAACTGCAAACAGAAGCAGAGGAGATGATCTTCAAAGGTCACTCGCAGAAGCCTGACCTCACAGAGAAACTTCTTGACAAACACTGGCTGGGGGCAAGACCCCCCCTAAGTCCAATCCCAGAGCCATAAGGAAAAGCAGCAAAGCAATGGAGATGGCATTGGATTGGAGAGGAACACCTGCAGCAAGAAAACATGGACAGATCACAAACGAATATAACCTGGACACCCAACGCAAACTTAAGACTGAAAATCTAACAGCAAGGTTCACCTGGACCCAACAAACAATGCAGTCCCTCACCCAGGGAAAAGACATAACATTGGAAAGCGACTAATGGACTCAGCACAGCTAATAAACAACAAAGAGTGGGGTGTGAGAGAATGGAAGGGGCACCAGAGGGAGGAGGGAGGGGGAAAAATAGTAACACAGAGGTTGTAACCTAAAGAACAAACGAAAATAAAATTGTATAATAAAAAAAAAAGTCAGAAGTTCTTGCACTTTGAATAAAAAACCAAAAAACAATATCCTGACTGTTATCCTTTGGAATGGTAGGTCTCCAAATCATTGTTCTGAAAACTAGAAAAAGGAGAAGAACCATGCATTTATCCAGAAACTCTGAACTGGTTCTCAGAAACCAAGCTGTTAAAAAAGTTCTTCTTTTAGTAATAACTCAGTTAACAAATTGAGAAGAAATGATAGACTACTTTCACTCCTTAATGAACAATGAACCTAAAAAATGGTCATGGGCTAAAACCATTAAATGAAAACCAATGGGGAAACCATCGATGAACTGGGCTAAAAAGCAACTTAGTTCTTTGGTCTTTTTTTTTTTTTTTTGCTTTAACTTTGCTAACCATTCTGTATTCTTCAGTAAATGCCACATGGATTCTTGTTTTTCAAGTAGATCTCTAACAGAAGATTCTTACTATAATATGAAATTAGCTTTCAGTTCAGTGCTTTTTTTGATGAGTAACATTTATCCTAGTTTTTCTAAAAAGCTCTTAGTAGATAACATTACATGAAATTGACTAACAACACAATTTTCTTTCAATAAATGTAACCTGTATTCTCATTTTTACTGTAGAACTCTAAGAACTCTAAGAAGATTCTTAATTCATGCAATCAATCTTAATAGAACAACAACAAAAGACATCATGTGCCTTTTCTTTTATACAGTGGGAAGCACATAGCATTACATATGAAATATTCTCACCCACCCCTCCAAAAAAAAACACATTAAGCCCAAGTAAGGTAAGGCTCTGCTTCCTATTCATGTGAGCTCTGAATCTAACTATCAATTTGCAGAAAGTACAGGGGACAGAGAGACATATTAAATGGCATTAGTAAGTTGGAAAAACCTGGAATGAATTTTATAGGATAAATGATCTAATTTCTTCAATAAATGCATTTATGGGAAAATAGCAGAGGTAAATAGAACCTACATAATAAAGGAGACTTGAGGGGCATATCAACTAAATGAAATCTGGGTACTTTGATTCCTAACTGAGGAAATCAACTGTTAACAAAAGGGCATTTATGATATAATTAGAAAATTTCTAACATTTCTTGGATTTTAATGATATTACGGATTTGAATCTAAAAATTTCTGATGTTTATTCCTAACTGATGTTGATTCCTAACTGAGGAAATCAACTGTTAACAAAAGGGCATTTATGATATAATTAGAAAATTTCTAACATTTCTTGGATTTTAATGATATTACGGATTTGAATCTAAAAATTTCTGATGTTTATATTGCATTTTTGTTAGGAAAAAAAATGTCCTTATGTAATACAGATAAATGCTAAAGTACTTATGGATGACATGATGTATTTGAGATTTGCTATGCAATTATTAAAACTGAGAGAAATAAATGTGTATATAAAATGGAACAAGATTGACTATCCATTGTTGAAATTTGGTGAAAGATACTTAGCGATTTATTATATTATTTAAAAAGTTTAAGTTTGAAATTTTCCATAACCATAGATATGAAAATCAATTCTAGATGGATTATAGTTATATATGGAAGGTAATACTGTAACATTTTGGGAAGATATCTTAGGAGAACATCAATATGACCTGGAGGAAAAAGAGAGCATCAGTCATACAAAATTAAAATTTTTTGTTCCTTTAAAGAGACCATTAGGAAAATGAAAAAAGCCATTGAGTTGCAGAATTCATTTATAATACATATTAATGAAAAACATTTTTTCTGTGCACTACATCCCCATGGCTTATTTATTTTATAACTGGATATTTATACTGTTGACATAAAGAACTCATGTATCTATAATAAAATGCTCCCGCAAATCATTTAAGAAAAAAAGACAAAAAGACAAACCAATAGAATATAGGCAATGTAACCTTTCCAGGAAAGGGTATCCATTGTTCAATAAGGAAGAAAAGTTGTTTAACTTCATTAATCAAAAGAAAAATGCAAATTTAAATAATATTGGGATATTTATTTATTTTGATAGTAAAATAATTTTATTTAGTTTCTTTTTAAAAAAGGAAGCATTTCACATATAAATTTAGATCTCAAGATTACAGTGTATATTTGCCAAAAGGAACATCCCTGAAGGAGGGAAACGCCTGGAGCTCATGAGCGAGCACAGGGAAGCACTCTCCGTGGGGAGTTCAAGTGGAAGTACTTTATTCAACAACTTCACAATGCTATTTTCCTGTTTCTCAACTCTGTCACCAGGGTTTGTGGTTTGCTGGAAACCCACATTCAGCATATTGGGGCAAGAGCTTTCAGTCACATGAATAGGAAACATCTTTAGGAATAAAAGCACAAAAGTCAATGATCCAGACATCTCACAATAATCATTTTTTTTAATCTGCAGCAACAATATGATAGGTGAAGAGTTTATTTTATAGTTCAAAAAAGTTCTTTCAAGGAGGGCTAGAGAACACAAAGAAAATGTATACAATTAAATGAACCCAAACAAAAACGTATTCTTTCCATATTACAAATGCCTCTATAGTGTAAGGCCCAGGGAAAAGACCCATTCAAATCTGGGTTTTATTTTCCCAAATAGTGTTTGGCACAACCCATAAGCTGTTAAGAGACTGACAGGGCCGACATATTTATTTTATTTTGTTTTTAGTGCATAAATTCCTGTGATCTCTGAGGGAGAACATCATAATACATTCAGAAACTTTAAAATAAAATCACCCATGAGGGTAATTCATTTTTCCAGCTTTATTGAGATAATGCATGTGAAATTTCTGTACACTTGCCAGGATAACTAAAATAAGGCTGTCCGTACTAATTCTTAGCAAGAATGTAGAACTCTAAGTTTCATATACTATTGTTTGGATGTATAAATTGGTAGAGTTACTTTGGATGGACAGTGGCTATCAAGCCAAGTATGTATGAAGGCACTCTAACAGCAATTCCACTCTCAAGTATGTATACCCAGGTGAAATGTGTGTAGTGTAAACCAAGTATTTACACGAATTTTTAGAGAAATGTGATTCTTAATTCTTATTGTATCAAACCAGAAACAACCAATTGTTTATCAGTAGTAGAATGAATAAATTGTGGTATACAATGGTGATATTTTCTACTCTTAAAAATGAAGGAATCACTGTTTATCTTATCTACAGAAAAGTACAGGACCAGTCACAGGTTTTCACATTTCTTCTGAATATTTAGTGGGTCAGTAATTAACTAGGAAACTTTTTGCATACCACAAACAGCCATACCATCCCCCAAAATATCCTTTGGACAGCAAGAAGAAACTAGAACAAAACTTTCTATTTACTGCCAACCTCATCCCTCTGGTTGGGTCCCCTTAAGTTGGAAGAAGATGGTCAAGGCATGGTTCTTCACCATCATCATTATTTACTTATATCTCTTGGTGTTCACAAGATTTTGAAAGTGAAAAATGTATGTTTCCTCTCGTGATTGTGTAAAGAATCAGCTTACTGTGCAGAAGAACTGCTTTTCATTTTCTGGGATCCATTTTACAGTCTGTAGATTATCTACTCACTAAGAAATATTGTTGCCATTTCTTCTTGAGAAATTTCTGGAAGACAGATAAAATTGAGTTCAATATCAGTTCAATATCAATTAAAGTTTTTATTCCCATATTTCCATTATTTCATTATTCCATTAATGTTCATCCCACCCATCTCATTGCAGTTGTAGCTTTTATTAGTTATTGTTTTATTAGGTGATTATGTAGAGTCTGCTAAGTTCCACGAAGGTGGAGATCATGTCTGTTTTGGCCCTTTCTGGTTCCTCACTGCCTAATGAAGCTGAATAATTTGTTGAATGAATCAAGTTTGGTTTGTTATTAGACTAACCCAGTAAAATCAAACCAATTTTATGTTGCAATTTAGAATAGATTTATTCTTTGTATTTTCTTGTTGTTGTTGAGGTAACGTTGGTTTACAATATTGTATATGATTTAGTGATATACATTCACTCCTCTTCAGATGTATGCTATCACACCATATCCATTATCCAAGCACCATTAGTTCATTGGCACCCTCTCTCCTAGAATGGATTTTTCTTATTTATTTTATACATGATTCTAAAATGTTTGCCTGTTTCTGAAACCATAGATGATTAAAAGCAAGATCTGTATATATGATATATCAATGTCTATGTCTGTTTATGTCTGGCTATGGCTATGGCTATGTCTTTCTCCCAGGCGGAGGGCAAGTGGCAAGGCAAGTTCTCAAATTTAATACCAACTTAGAAAGAAACATCTCCTACTGCACAGAACTTACTGATTGGTTGTATTTCCCATGCTGCTATCTATATAGCATCCCATAGTTTTCATTTTCATTGTTTCATGTTCATTATTGAGGGTAAAACTTGAATCATCAGGAAACTTCTGTTAATTGCATTAGTACCTAGACCTCATTCTGTATCAGGATTCTGGGGTCTAACCCCAAATGCCTGAAACTCTTCATCAACCAGCAATAGCGGTATCACCTCTGTGGTAAAAGAAGAATTACTGGCCCAAGTCCAGATCTACTGAGACTGGATTTTGTCAAGACCCTCAGATGATGCATATTTATGGTAAAATTGGTAAAATGCCAATGTAGACTATCAGGAACACTTTTGGCTAATTGAAACTTAACACATTTTGGAAAAGTTCTTTTCATTTTAGCAGTTGCTAGAAGCCCGATACTGAGTCAGTTTGACCTTTTATCACTTTCCATTTTTTTTCTGGTTTCAGTTCTGTGACCTTGCACAAATCCATTTCATTTTGCCTTGACGGTTTTTCAAATATCTTTAAGGAGCAGACTATCCCTGAGGGTTTTTCAGGCTTGCATCTTCTAGAAATTGTGCCAGGAAACATCAGTTTTATAAAAGATTCTGTGGAAGTAAATGGTTCAGAGTTCACATAAATTGTAACTATCTTGGAGAGATTCATGCCCCTACTCAAACCCTGAATGGCTTTTAGTTATTCTCAGGCTAGAAAATGCAATGCTTCTTTCTATGACCCGTCAGACTGTATGCTAACCCTTGAGCCTGAGCCCAGCCCCTCTCTCTTGTCCACAGTGCTTGAATTTCACTGCTCTTCCTTCTGTTACTTCAACCTAACAAACTCAGCCCTGTTTCACGACCTTGCACTGCAAAGTCACTTACTTATTTGCTGACCTGCTTATTGTCCTTTCTTTGCTGTGAAGAGGAGAACCTGGCACGCAGTCAGTACGTAGCATATACTTTTTGTTTAATGTATAAATAAATAGAGAGTTGAATTTGAGCGTAATTTCAATTATTTTCTGCCATCCTGATTGTTTCCTTTTGATTATCTTCTGGTTGGTTTATGTCTTTAAAATTACAATTCCTAAGATTGAGGTCATATTACAGATCTGATCTGACCATTGTCAAGTAAAGCAAAGGTATACTTCTTGAGAGTTTAGGTAACATATTTCTCAGAGAAAAATGTAATATACCTTTTTTTTTTGTATCTTGGCTACTTTATAATGCATTATTTTAAAAAGAATTTAAAAAATTCCCACTTTTTTTTTTTTTTTTTTAGCAGACTCAGATGGTGTTACTGTTGACATCTTCTCTGGCTACCCTATCTGAAGTTGCAAACCATCTTTTATCAATACCCCTTATCTCTTTTTCTGCTTTATTAATATTCATCAATAATAGCCTATATATGTCATTTTTCTTTTGGTATCTGTCTGATCACACTAGAATATAAATTCTGTGCTGAACAAGATTGCTATTTGAAAAGAAAAACTGCTGTATTGTTCCCAATGCCTAGAGTGATTAGCACTGATGCTGAATAAGTGCATGTTAAGTAGATGTGTATATGAATACATTAACCAAATGAGTTTACCCAAATATTGACCAAAAATTAATCTCAAAATTATTATTTTGATTTCTGAGAAGAATCTGTTTAAATGATTTTTGGAAATCCATTTCTTCTTTTCTAGTAATACAGTTAGATTACATTTCTCAGATTTGCCTGCAATTTAGTGTAACTAATGGAAGTGTGCAGAATTATGCCTCTCTCCTAGGTTCCATTAAATCTTCCTAACCTAATTTTTTTTTTTTTTGCACTTCATCTCCTGTCTGTAGGATATCAATGCCAGGACAATACTGAATGGCATGTGTTGAGGCTGGTGGAAACTCTGTTAGTCTGGCGCTCTGTATATTTTGTAAAACCAAATAGGAAGATGTCTCAAACTATTTACATGAGGAAAAAACATACTCTGTTTACATTTCAGCATGTTATATATGTTCAGGCAATTTCTTATAGCAGTTAACCTACCCTAACAAAATTTTCCAAGTAAATGCTTTTGATGAATCAGTAGTAGTTAAGATGCAAAAAAGCCTTTTTGGGTTTTTTTTTTGGGGGGGGGGGGAAAGAATAAGTTAATACTAGGATATAAGACAATATTTTAATGTAGTATTTTCAATATCATCCTTGTTTTTTCTTGTGTCCCTTACTTGACTATACATGACAACTTGAAGAATAGGTTATTGGACAACTAGGTCATCCCTGAAGGAAACCCTTAAACCATTAATTCTCTCTCCTAGGTGGCAGGAAGCAATATCCCTGCTTTAGCATTTCTTTCTCATCAGGGTGATTTATAGAGACCTCTGAATTATTGGTATTACAGCATTTGGCTGTTCCCCAGGTGTCAATACACTATCATTAAAGAATTGACAGTCTTGCAGTTCCTCTCACACATCCCATTTGCAAAAGCATATGTAAGCACTGCAAACCTGAGAAGCCCCTGGTGAAAAGGCAAAGTGATATGGTACACTCAGCAAGCATGAAGGAAGAAATTCAAAGCAGAGTGAATAGAGCCCGTAGCAACTGGCCACTGTACTCTTCACCCACAATAGTGCATGGATGTGCATTGTTTGAGCCATAACATAGAGTAGATATGTTTCTTCCCTTATTTGATTCCCAGAGTATCCCATGAGGTTGGTTGGCACATTTCATACTTCCCATTTTGGGAGCTTAAAAATTCATAGAAATTTAGGAAGGTACCCCCTTTTGAGGTAAGCAATAATTTCTTATGGAAGCAAGGGGGGCAACCTCATCAGATGGGGTGAATTGGCACCTCCTGAAAGAGTATCCTCTTTTTAGGATAGCATGAGAGTCAAAGGGAAGAAATGAATGGACTTTAGAGGGATGTTCCCATCTTGAAATTACACATAATATTTATGAATACATGTGTGCTTTTTACTGGAGAGAGCACCCAAAGTCTTAAGGCAATTTTTGAAAGCATTAGAAATCCCCAACTGGTGAAGGACCATTGTTTTAGTGTGCTATAACTGAGGGTTATTATGGGCTCTACCTCAGGAACTAACATCTAAAGCCTTGTGGGGAATATGGTGACTTCATGCCAGAGGAAGGGGAGTCATGGAATTTTCTTACACAGAATGTTTGCTTTATAGATATTTACTACACAAAATAATGTGACTATCTAGACAATTCCCCTGGCTCCATGGTCACCAGATTGACTTTTTTTGCCAAGAAATATTAAAATGACTTGCCATTTTAAGAAGAAAATTCTTAGCATTAGAAAAGCATTGCAAATTCATTCTGGGTGAGAGGTATGAAACTCAGAAAGTTGTCTTCTGTACTGATGTCAAGGCAGTGGGAAGGTCAGCTTGCTGAATTACTAGAGGCTGCCTTCGTGACTGGGGTATCTGATAAGGGGAATGGAAACTTAGGCAGTTATTTTATAAGCATTCTTATAATTTCAGAGGGGTTGATAAGGTCACACAATTCTGAATAATTCAGTTCTAGGCATACTTTTACACAGACATTTTCAGAATTAGGTGCTTAACCAGGCATGGAGCATCAATGAAACCACCCCCCTGTGGGGTTCTGTGCTCAGGTTACCCTTACTATTGAGTGTGTGATGGATAAGAATAGCCCCACAAATTACTCTAAAATGGGGGAAATTATAAAGTTCATTTCCTTCTTTGAAATGAAGTACTTGGTCAGTTTGGGCACCAAGGGCAAACCCTGAAACCAGTTGCAGACACCAACTAGCTGTTTTTTATTTTTGAATTTGTATACGTAATGTTTCCATAATTTTAGGGAAGCTTCTTTTTCTAGCTTAGAGGTGAGTAACAACATTCTCAGCACAGCATTGATTCAGGGAAATAATTTGTTTTTCTCAATTTGGTGTTCTGAGCACAGAATGTAATTAGAGTGGCAACGATGAGGTCAGGAACCCCTGGAGGCTGCCTATTCTTTTTGAGTTTCAGTCTATGTGTTTCAGTCAGATATTAGAATTTTCCCAATGTCATCATATGTTTACTGGAAACTTTTTAACAAACAGCAACTGGGCCTGATTCACTCAGATATAAAGTCTATTCAAGAAAATGAAGTAAATGTAAAACATAAAGGATTTATCTACTTTCTATCTGCCCCTTCCCCACTTCACTCTTTGTCCACTGACGGTGAAAATATGCGTTAGCTCAGCTTTCTAGAACTTGCCAGCTCATGTTTCAACTACAAGTATATTATTGTGCATTCCTGCCAGGCCTGAACTTTCACCCAGGTTCTAAGTGTTTTTTTTTTTTTTTTTTTTAAGACTAGGTCTCGCTATTTTTGCCTGTGGAACTGCAGGCTTATGTTGCCCGGGGTACCACAGACTCAAGCAATCCCCAGCCTCAGCTTCCCAGGTAGCTGGGATTAGAGGCATGCACCACCACGCCCAGCTATTGTTTTGGGACTTGTTCTCACTATGTGCCCCATGTGGGACTCTTAACAGTGATACCTGGCTTCGGACATGGCTTTCTAGGCTCCTGTCTACAGGCATGCGCCACCATGCCCAGCCCAGGTTCTAAGTCTTAAGCCTAGTATTGATTCAGTTCTTGAATGTTTTGCTGAGTTTAGAAGAAAGCAATTGATATTCAAAATCTGTTTTCCCAAAGAAGGTATGTGTGTACGTATGTATGTGTATTCTGTGTGAGCAATGGAGCAAGGATTGGAGAAACTGGGGAAAGGAGAAGACAGTGACTCTATCTGTGGGATTCATTCTTTAGTTAGACGACAATTTGAGTGCAAAATATATCTCATATTGCCTGTTTAACTTTGGACAATTCAATAACCCTTTTTGAGTATCAGTTTCTTCCTTTTATAAATTTGTTTACATTGCCTGTGTTGTTGTATAATTATGAATAACAACTGGGGTAATGTTCAAATATAAGATTCAGTTTCAGCCAGAATAAGTTATGTTATGGTAACAATTGTAGAATTTCATTGCTTAAAACAAAAAATAAATAATTTTCTTCTCACAGTACAAAATGAATCAGATAGTTTGGCTGAGGGACTTTTCTTTCTGAAGTTTCTCAGAGATTCAATTGTAGAAAGACTCCTTCTCCTTGTAATACCACCCTCTTCCTGTACACCCATCATATGCTTCCTAGATGACAGCATCAGGAGAGGAGAGCACAAGGGAGCCGGACATTGACAGTTATGCCTGTTGACCTAGATGTGACAATCAGCTCTGCTCACATTTCATGGGCTAGAGCTAGTCCAATGGTCTTGCTAGCTTTAGAGGAGACAGAAAAATCGTTCCACAAGGACTTGCTGGCCCTCAGTAATACCAACTATATGTAGTATTGCTGAATTTCACTGACTCTGGGTGTGCTTTTTCTTTTTACTATCTCTGAAGTTGGAATCCATTGAACAATCAACATCATTTTATAGTCACTTTAAGTCCTTCTTTCATGTTTTATCTCTGGCACTAGAATGCATTTTGCTTTGGTAGTATTTTAGAATTAATGATGGTGTGGTATTATAGCTATACTTCCCAGATGCAGTGATTCTAAGAGACTTTTACTAGAATTTTACTAGTATTATTAAATAGTAGAATTTTACTTTTACTAGTTTGTGACCCCAGCAGCTGAAAGGTATTCTAAATACAGTTATGAACTTTGGGCTTCGGTCTCCCATCCTTTTTGACTTTTCTTGTACTATCTGTGTAGAATCAGTGAGAGAAGAGAGGTTCTTGAAACTTTCTGTCACCCCCAGCAATTACCAACTCTCCCTTGCTCTGATGTTAGACTGTAGGTCTCAGACAAATCTTTGAAATTATTTTTTAAAATAATTTATATGTATATATATATATATTTTACATCAGTTTGATCCCTGGGGGTCACCCACCACCTCTCCTCCTCAGCTGCTCCAGCTGGTTCCTACCCTCCAGTTGTGTACTTTCATTTGGTTGTCCATATATTAGTGAAACCATTTGGTTTCTGTCTTTTTCTATCTGGCTCGTTTCTGATAGTATGATTTCTTCTCGGTACATTCAGGTTTCCATAAATTCATCAAATTTGTCATTTTTAATTGATGAGTAATACTCCATTCTGTATATATACCACATCTTTTTCATCTATTTGTCTGTTCTGGGGCAATTGGGTTGTTTCCATGTCCTTGCAATTATAAATAGTACTGCAATAAACATCCGAGCACAGGTGTCCTTTTGTACCCACATTGATCTCCTTTGGGTAGATTCCCAGAAGAGTGGTTGCTGGGTCAAAGGGTAGTTCCATTTTCATTAGTTTGAGGGTCCTCCACACAGCTTTCCTTAGTGGTTGAACCAGTTTACTTTCCCACCAGCAGGGTAAGCATGTTCTTTCTCTCCACATCCACACCAGCACTTGTTGCCTGTTTTTTGATGTGGGACATTCTTACTGGTGTAAGTTGGTATCTCATTGTGGTTTTGATTTGCATTTTCCTGATTGCTAGTGACATTGAGCATTTTTTCATGTGCCTGTTGGCCATTTGTATTTCCTCTTTGGAGAAGTGTCTTTTTAGTTCTCCCCACTTTTTGATTGGGCTTCTTGTTTTGTTTTTGTTTAGTTGTGTGAGTTCCTTGTGGATCTGCGTTATTAAACCCTTATCACTCTTGTGGATGGAAAAATATTTTTTCCCATTTGGTTGGACTTCTTTTAGTTTTTTCTGTTGTCTCTTGCTGTACAGAAGCTTTTTAGTTTGATGTAGTCCCATCTGTTTATGTTTACCTTCAATTTTTTGCCTTCTGCAGATGTTTCCAGAAAGGGATTTCTGAATTGTACTTCATGGAGGGTTTTGCCAAAATTTCCTCTACGTATGTTATGGCTTCAGGTCTGAAACCTGAATCCATTTTGAATTGAATTTTGTATATGGAGTGAGGGAGTTTTCTTGGTTCATTTTTTTGCATGTCTTAGTCCAATTTTCCCAGCACCATTTATTGAAGAGGCTATCTTTGTTCCAATGCAAATTTTTCACTCCTTTGTCAAAGATTAGTTGACTATATATGTGTGGCTTTATTTCCAGACTCTCAATTCTGTTCCATTGGTCTGATTGTTGGTTGTTGTACCAGTACCATGCTGATTTAATTATTATGGCTTTGTAGTATAGCTTGAAGACTGGAATAGTTAGGTCTCCATTCTCTCTTTTTTGGAGAGGAGGCTTTTTGATATTCGAGGTCTTTTGTTATTCCATATGAATTTTTGTTCTATCTCTTTAAAGAATGTCATTGGAATTTTTAAGGGAATTGCATTGAATCTGTAGATTGCTTTTGGTAGGATGGCCATTTTAATGAATCTTTGAGATTATACAGGTCCATAAAGGCTTATAACATTGTAGTTTCCTTAATGGCTGTAGTTTCCTTAAAGGTGATTGATCCTTTCCCCCTCCTGTCTCAGTACTCTCCCAGACATACAGAGGGTCAGGATAAGTGCTAGTGTATGATTCAAAAATCTCATTCCAGTTGCTGAAGAAGTGTGACCACCAGCCTATGTCTGGTTCAGCATCCATACCCTCTTGCTTTAGGGGTTGATGACTTCTCTGCTGCTCTCTCTTATATTACATTTATTGCTTGAGATATAACATAAGCCAGTGATTCAGCAGTTTTTTTCAAGTCAGCAGGATAACAGCCCAAAATGTTGAAGATCATGACTCTGAAGGAACCAAATCATCTATTTTTTTGGAGACTTGACAGTTTCAGGCTAGAGAGGAGCAGTTAAGCATGGTGCATTGAAATTCACATTTAATCCTAAATCCTTATTGTTCATGGTGGTAACCATAATCTCTTTAATGTAGCTAGTTGTTCATCAAAGCTGTTCAAAAACTGCAGCAACAACTCTTTAATTTTAAATTGTTCCATTTCTTCTTCCTACATTGAGGGGAGAAGCAAATAAACTGGGGGGGTGGGTGAAATTAAAGATGAATTGGCAAAGTGCAGAGAGGAGCTAGTTGGCTAGGGCCCTGTGGTTTGAGCCAGAGGAGAAGCTGCTCCCACTGAGAGGGCTGAGAGGACTGCTTGTGTCCCTGCAGCTGTACGGGCTTGTCCCTGATCATTTGGGTCAGAAGGGTTGCCCCTCACAAGGAACTTTCAACCTGGTGTGAACTTTCTGAGGACTGGCAGAGCATAATACTCCTGCTGAAGATATCCTGCTCTAACTGCCTCATAATGTGAATTGAGTTTGGACTGGGTTCTGGAGAATTACTTTTTAACAGTTTTTATGTGAACCCCTTTTGAAAATAGAAAAATCAGTTTTAAATTATCTTCTTGTAGAACTCTGCCATCTCCAATTATTCAGAGTATGAAATCTCCTTCCACCATCCTGCCTCCAATTTTGTCTTCTAAGAAATTTTGAAAATTCCAAATTTGAAAATCTCAAACCTTGTAAAATATCAAGACTTTAAAAAATATCATATACTGACAAATCACCCAAAAGAAGAACATGATTGCAGAATTGAGGCTCTTAGAAGGGAAGAATTGAGGAGGAGCCTGGAGTTATGTGGTGGGAGATCTGCATGCTTGGGTGGTGGGTGTAAGATGATGTATATCTGAGGAGGTATTGATCTAGTCCCCTGAATCATGTAGAGTGCTGTAAAGCAATGCTACCTCAGAAAAATTGTCATGGAATAAGTTCTCTACAAAATTGTGGCCTGTGCAGGAATTCTGGATATGCACCCTGGCTTTTTCAAAGAGCCCCTTTCCTTAAGGGAACCCACTGCAGAGAGTAAGGCTGTCTGAGGCTAGAGGGCCACCCCCAGAGTGCTGCAGGAGCAAAGCAAGCAGAAATACCTGCTAAATGCACAAAAAGTAAAGAAAAGTTAATAGGATAGTTACCTTGGTTAGAAACTCACAGTGCTCCATCCCCTGGGGCTGGGAACTTGCTGTTTGGATGATCTTGTTCTAAAGTTTCAAAAACTCAAGGGGATTTATTAATAGTTGGGGCATTAAAACCTTTGACTGCTTGCCGCATTGCCCTTTTCAATAGTAAATTTGTCTTTTAAAATAGCTAGAACTCGTACTTAATGTTCTTTACGGATTTAAACCAAGCTAGGAGGCAGTAAATCATATTATCTTCATCCTCAGAAAGGAGAACAATCTGGAATGTTATTTTTCCAGCTGAAATTACTGAAAGTTTCTTTTTATTTTGTTTTGCTTTTTGAAATAAGTGAATAAAATAGGAGGAAAACCAAGGTAAACAGTTGTCTTCAGGAAAGCATATGTTCCAGGTTTTCGTTCTTTCTACTTGGCTATCAGCTGCAACTTATTTTGTTTTATATTCCCCCTGTGTAAAGTGTAAAGATCCAGAGAATCACTTTTAGTAGAGAAGGGATTTTGTTCCTATATGGAGTATGAACTGTGGAGTTTTTTTTGGGATGCTAATCATCTGGTAATTAGACATTTCCAAATTGCAGACCCGAGTTAAGATCATTGTCTCCAAAGTACCTTAACTGTTACTGTATAAGAAAATGCCTTTATTGGTATATTTTTAACTTAGGATTTTGACAGATATGTTACCTTTTTCCTGTTTAATTACATGGTAGAATTTTCTTTCTGTGTAGTAGATATTAGATAGTTTCCTTGTCCCACGAGACCTGCATCTCCATCTGTACATCATGCATGTTATGATGTACCTACCTGCTCTCAGAACATGTGAGTTGAGCAGTTTTTCTGGTGGGGCACACACATCAGGAAGATTTGCTCAGGAAAAGAGCCTGGATTTGGGTTCCAGAGAGACCTAGACTCAGACTGGCTCAGCTGGCTTGCTCACTCTATGGTCTTGGTGCCAGGGAGCACTTGGAGCTTCAGCTGCTCACTTACATTCTTAGGATAACGGCACTGGCCTTGAGAGTGGTTGTGAAGGAAAGCTTGTTGATGAACAAAGTGCCTGACAAAAGATCTTCATGAACATATGAGTAATCTAATCCACAACATTTTCCTAGTGAATCTTCTCTGACAGGTTGGTTGTGTGAGATGCTGGTTGACCCTGGAGAGAAGAAAATGAACTCTATTATGAATGGAGATGTCATAGAGCTCCCAAGTGCCCTCAAAGAACTTGAAATATCAATTCCACTCCCTTTTGTAAGAAATGCTTGAAGAGTTTTAAGTACAGGCTCTGAAGTCTTCCCTAGAAGCAGAGGAATCATAGGCTAATTACAGTGTCAGAAGAAGTGTCTCATGAGTAATGGTCGCATCTGAATTGGTTCTCCAGATAATTAATCTGCATAACTTTGTGAGAGTTCCCATGGTCTTCTCAGCTTCAACAACTTGATTAGTTTGGACATATGGTAATAGTTTTGTACTTAAACAGGAGTGGCTTCATAATGCTCATTTTCATGATACTCATTTTGTTCCTCTTGATTTTTTTTACCTTTTAATTATTTAAAGACCTTAAAATTCTTTTGAAAAATTCATAGAGGACCTTGAGACTCTAGTTTTGATCATTTATGTGTTATAATTAATGTATAACCCTCTTAGAGGAGGCACAGCTGGGCAACAACTGTCTATTGCTTTTTGCAGGGCTCTTTCTGGGTTTAAGTAGTTGAAGCAGAATCAGTAACTATTAGGAAAGATGAAATAGGACAAATAAAAAGGACAGATTTAGTTAGTGCAGAAACCACTGGACTTAGGGTGGCCAATGGGCACCAGTTTGTCTGGCTTTACCTGTTTTTGCACTGAAAGTCCTGTGTCCTGGGAAACCTCTCAGTCTTCGGGAAACAGTAACTATTTGCCTGCACTTGTCCTGCTTTAACAATGGAAAGTGCCATATTCTGAGAACCTTGGGAGAACTGGGATATTGATCACCCATGTAGACTGGGAGTGTAAAGACCTACATTCTTGTTTTTGCTTTGTTGCTCCATGGTCACATGACATTGAGATTCAACAAATCACTTTGTTGAAAAAAGAAGAAGTTGGATCATATAATCCTGAAAGTTTCTATCAGCACTGATCCTTTGTGCTTAAAGAGATAGCTGATTTACCCTTTGTGTCTTTACTTCAGGGTTTTCTTTTCTTCTGAGAAATGATAATCCAAGTTGTTTTGAAAGGTGGCATAAATTAATTCAGGTTCCAGGATGGATAAACTATTCAGGATAGTTATGAGTCAAATCTCATAGAGCAGAGTGGAAGGAGATGAAGCTGATCAATGCTGGAGTGCTAGATTAAACAGGTGCTGCTCTGATTGGTGTTACAAACCAAATGCTCATTGTAAGTATCCTACATTTCATGGCCAAGGGCAAAGTGATCTATCTATCTATCTATCTATCTATCTATCTATCTATCTATCTATCTATCTATCTATCTATCTATCTATCTATCTATCTATCTATCTATCTATCTATCTATCTATCTATCTATCTATCTATCTATCTATCTATCTATCTATCTATCTATCTATCTATCTATCATCATCTATCTATCACCTATCTATCTAATCTATCCATCTAATCTATCTTTCCGTCTGTCCACCCATCCATCCATCCATTGTTTTTGGGTCGTTTTTGTTTTAGTTAATATACTGAAATTCTCCATTAGTGAAGTTATAACTTTGGGAGCAACTCTTTCTATAAATTGGAATGAATGTTACCAAACCCAGATGAACTGTCTCCACAGAGTAGGGATCTGGGGAAGCACTGATACTTTTTGGGGTCTTGAGTTGGGAATGTTGCTTCCCAGTGGGGCACTCAATGCAGAAGTAATTTCCTGATTTTCCATCATAAACTAGGCACTGTGATTGGAATTCAGATATAAATAAATATTAAATACAGCACAGCAAGTTCTATAGTGGAGGCATAAACAGAACGGCATTGGGCAAAGGAGAAAGTGATTGATTCCACTATTCTCTACTATACCTCTGGCACCCTGCTCCTGAGGCTGCCGGTTCATGCAGGTATCTACATAACCCAATGGAGTATTATTTGGGGACAAGACCAAGATGACCCAAAGCTGTGTACCTGCAGCTTCCACTTTGGGTGTAACAAGACAGAGGGTCATTACTTAAGACACTAGTTAGGAAACAGTACAGCATACATTATAGATGTATCTTTTTAATAGCTAATGCTTTAACTTACTTTCTGCAACAGGAAACAGCAAGGAAATTTGGCTTTTCTCATTTTGAATCATTGTCCTCTTCTTAAATAATGGTAAAATAATGATTCAAACATGAAGTTTCTAGTTAGACTGGACACCAGTGAAATCCCATGATTAATGGTGTAATAATTTTTGACATAAAGTAACACAGGCTGTTTGATTTTAAGTATCTTACCTGCAGATGAACCTGACTTTTGAATTTAATAATAAGTTAGGAAATTTATGGAGTGCTTTTCTTCCTAGGAACAAAGGGCATTTCATTTATTTTGTTGATTTATCTTTATAGCATTCTTAAGAGAAAGGAGAAGCTATTGCAGTGTACAATTTATAGAAAATAAATTTGGGGCCTCATAAGGTAAAGACCTTGCTGTAGAACATGCAGGTGGTTAGTGAAAAGCTTTTTCCCTGCTTCCAGGTCTTTTACCCTAATGTTCTCTCTCCAGTTTGTGCCATTTTGCTGTGATCATTAAATAATCTTAGGAAGTCACATTTTGTGGTGAAAAAAATTGAAACACACATATGAAAACTCAAATAATCTATCTTTGGGGGTTCCTTGTTCAGATGTCACCACAGCTGAGATGGCAATATTTTGAAATTTTTATGGTACTGTTTTTTATGATTTTTACCCCTGGGAGTTAACGTTCTAGAAGGGTCAAGTATACTGATCTTTTAAAAATTAATTTTTGGATCCAAACCAAGCTTCATGGCATAACAGTACATGATGTAGCAAGGCCCCGGAACACTTTATTATAGTTGGAGATAGCTAAGAAGCAGTAGACAGTGACCTGGGCATAGCAGTTGTGAAATTGGGAAAAGCATGACTCAGAGTGTATGGGAGCTGAGCTGGGTCTGTATGCTAATTGAACATAAACTGCTGAATGACATGGATCTCAATGTTCTATTTGTAAAGTGGATAGCGGTTAGGCTGTACTATACAATATGTAAATACTTATATAAATTGAAATTAAATAAAATTAAAAATTTAGTCCACTAGTTGTACTAGCCACATTTTAAATGCTCAGGAATCACACATGGTTGGTGACTGCCTGATAGATAGGGTGGATGTGAAATACTGCATTGTCGCAGAAGGTTTTATTGGGAACTGCTAGGCTAGATTGTATCAGTAATTTTCCAACTGCATTTCAGTGCATCTCCAGCATTTCTTAGCTGTTCCTTAGGTGCTCTGAGACGAGCTAGGGAGAGTCCATCAAGCAGAGTTACTTTATTTTATCCATTTTAAGTGAAATGTGTGTTATAACTTTGAACTTCCTTTGAACTTAGATTCCCTTATGAACTCACTCTGCTCCCTGTTCACTGTTATAATTCTTAAAGAAGAGTGGGGTAGGGGTGAAGAGAAAAAATAGGGTATTGTTCTAACCAAAGAGAAAGAGGAAGGGAGAAAATCTGTCCCTTCTAGGAGGAGCTGTTAGAAGAAGAAGGGAGATATAAGAGTGGGAAAGAAGGCACATGTCCCTGTTTTCCCTCTGGCTAAAGCTGAGAGTTAGAAGATTGAGGGAAGCTGGACCTTTCTCTGCTTCCCATTTGAGACCCTGAGGGACCACCTTCAACTGTACTCACAGTATTTCATTAGGGAGTGAAGACCTGACCTTAGTTCCCTTTTAGAGCAGAAGGATCTTTCTTTAAGAAGTCTTGTTTGGGAAGCTTGTCAGAAGTGGGAGTGGATGGAGTAGTGTGGGTGATCTTGTACTGGAAGCTTCAGGGTGGAATATTGAGGTCAGGAGTATGGATGAATCACTGCCAGATTTTAGGTGCATTGCAACATTGTGAGAACTGAGGTGGGGACAAAAGAGAAGGGGATAGCCTGGACCTGACAGGCCAAGAGAATAACTTTTGAGTTTCATCTGTCACATTTATAAGAGTGGAAATCAGCAGATTTCTTGGGGTAGGACATAGAGCTAACTAACCAGGCCAGTGCACACCCCAGAACTAGCATGAGGGAGGCATCTTTTCTCCCAATCCCAATGACCAACTTCATAAGAACACGTGTGTTCTCCACACTCAGATACCACCTTGCAGAGAATATGAGGAGGTGGAAGAAACCAGAAAGAGTTAGTAAAAATGAAACTAAATTTACTGCATTGAAATATATATTTCTATTTCTGTCACATGTATCCAGTGTTGTATCTGAGTTTTAGGGAGTGGGTTTAGTGATGTACAGGCTTTGTAATCAGATGTATTATAGAAAATAAAATTATCTCCTCTCTACTGAGTATATAACTAAATTTATGGTACTGTATTTAAATATATATATATATATTTATAATATTGGCCTTCAGTTAAGGTTTCATTTAGAAGGAAATAAATTCTTACTAAAAATGTTGAAAGTCACCAGACAGGGTAATTTCTACAGTTTGTTTTCTCTGAATTTCTAGGGTTGTTTTATCCCAAGATACTCAGAAAGCAATTTAGTCACAAATCAACTGAACAACCTGTCAACTAGTGTTTTTCTTTTTTTCCCCCAAGAATTCCCATGCTGTATGCTATGGGGAATAGTATGCTGCTTCTGATTGACTATGTATAGACAAGGCTGTGATACAAAATATATTTCTTATCATGGGTCATGGTCAAAGAAGTTAGAAAACAGTTGTCTAGCTGGAAAAACAAGATATATACACTTGTAACTTGAACTTTCCTAGGTTCCACCCTCTTATAGGAATCATATTATGCAAACAATGCCAAGTGAGAATTCACTGGGATTTCATTTGTTAACATAGTTTTGGGTTCAAGACCCTCCTGAGACTCAGCTTTTCTTCCTGATCTTAGGCTTTTAAGTTCCCGTTTCTAAGCATTTTTTTTTTTACATTGCATATCTGAAGAGATTTCTATTGCTTGAAGACAAAAGTGACTTTACCAGGCAGGGTAAGAAGGAAGATCTTAGGAGCAGGAACAATTTTGAAAGACTTACGTGATATAGTAAAGCACCTGGGAGTGACTCCAAAATCCAATCTCTTAGTCCCATTCAAAGTGCTCTCAATCTGGCCTCATGCTTCCCTCCATATTTCACTCTGACCTTAATATGCATCCTGAATTCCAATGAAGATCATCGTCTTCATAGTCTCCACATACCTTGACAATTTTCACCTCAATCTCATCCTCCAATTTTTATTAATCCATCAACTTTGTCCAGTTTCTGCTTCTGTCCAATTTCTGCTTCTTTCTCAAGGGTCACTTCTGTATTATCCTCTGAACTCTTCAGTGGGGGCATCATATGGCTTGGTGGGTCAAACCCTTAAGACTGCTGTGCAGTCTTAAGCAAGTTATGTAAAACCTGTGCCTTGGTTGTCTCACATGTAATATGGAGCAATAATAGCATCTACTTCTTTGGCTTGAGCTGAGGATTAAATGCTTAAAATAGTACCTGGCATGGTGAGCACAGTTTGCTATCAAAGGTGTTGCATTTACCTCTTTTGCCATTAGCTTCTTATTGTATGTGTTAGCCATTGTTCCCCCACTGCTGGACTCTAGTCTTTATTTATTACTAAATGACTCTCCATCTATAATTCATATTTTTAGAGAATCCAGCTGTTTTTCTCATTGGTGACTGAGATGGTATCAGTTTAGTTTAAGTCTTTGACTCTTCTCATTGTTCAGGATTTTGTACAGCTGTACAGCTCTAGGGCTCTGATAACATCGAAAGGTTCTTTCAGTACCTTGGAATTAATTAATCTGGGTCAGGACCTTGAACTCATGTAAAGCAGTACTTCCTGGATTTTATTGTCTTCTCATCCATCCCTGATTTCCATTCTTTGTTGAGAATGCATGTTCTACTTTGCAGAGTCAGCAACATTTTTCTTAGTAGCAAAAAACAAAATAGGATTTGAGTAATTCTGCCTTCTCTCTGCGACTGAGTAACATTTTATTTTCTGACTCAGGGAATGTGCCTATTTTCTTCTTGTACATAACTTAAAGTGCCTTTATGGTTGTCTGTCGTGTCGTACAAGACTTCCCTTATGCCCCATGAATTTGAGTCATGTAGCTGCACCACAGCAACGTGACTGTGCTTTTTCTAGGACTTGTCTACCCGATTCCAGTTTTCTTTCTTCAACTCCTACCCATGGAGCTATGTACTTTATCTTCTATATTTTGCTTTGTTTAAAATTTGTTTTTTTTTTTTTTTCTTTTCTTTCTTTGCTGTCCTGGCCTTCTTTGTACCTTGAGTCTAGAAGGTCAGGGTTCAAATGCCTTATCTCCCTAGCAGATGTGTCCTAAATCAATCAAAAATTCTTGGGGAAATAGAAATGAACCACTTCTTGGCAGGCGATGGATGGTGTATTGAACACTGTGTTAACATAATTTACACTCTATAAATCTTTAAATCTGATCTTTAGGCTCTGTTTATTGTGAGTTGAGCCTTTCTCTGGGAAAAGTTGTCCTGTGTCTTATTGAAGTAAAACAACTGTTTGAGGGAGACACTTTCCATTTTGATAACAAGAAATTTTTAGTAACCACTTTCTGAGTAATAAATCCCATCATTGGAAATTTTCAAATCTTTTTTTTAGGATACTGAAATGAGATTTCTGTATTGGACAAAAGATTAGAGTCAGAAGACCTGAGACCCCTGGTCTACAGAAGAGTAACCAGGAGAATACCTTTTTTCCTTTAAAGGCACGTCTTGACACCTAGCTCAGTTCCCATACAGTGAAGGTATTGTAGGTTGAACATTGTCAAAGCCTAAAGTTCTGAGTCCTCTTGTTTGTTCACCTCCCACTTGAGACTTTAGATGTACTGCACTGTTTTCCTTCCCTCCCCCTAAATGTGTCCTATTCTCTCTTATTTCTTTGTCTTTAAACATCATGATGTTAAAAAATCATGATGTTTATTGTTCCCCCCACCCCCTTTCAGGAGGCTAGTTCTAAACTTGGCCATTGAGTCAGGCTGGCCTTATGTGAGGCTCACAGGAGCTAGCTCTGGTGCTGCATCCTCTGCTTGTCTCTCTCCCTAATGGTATGTAATTCTTTTTGAGTCTCAGAGACTGTGTCTAATATCTCTCTGTTTCCCTCATTGTCCAAAAACAGTGCCTGGTACAGACTAGAGAATCTAATCTGTTGTTGTTAAGTAAGTGAAGCATGCCTGGGTCTTGCCATTCTATAGTGCGTTTGTTCAATTATTTAGTTCTATCTCTGATCCTGTCTTTATGGGACCAAATTACAAATAACTTTCTGCAGGTAAAGTAAATAATGATAAAAGGAAAAATTGCCTTATTGTACTGGAGATACCAGTTCACCCAGCTCTTCTTTTTCAGCCAATACTGGCAAGATATACAGAAACTGAGCTGTGTGAGGCAATACTTTTCTACCTTTTATTATGACTTGGTAGAATGAAATTATTCTCTCTTGCACTTCAGGGAGTAAGGGGTGCCTCAAAATTCAAACTAGTACCTTGTTTAGGATATCAGATCTGGGAAATATTTGTCAAAACACATAGGATGTTGGTAATCATTCATTATGCACTGGAAATTTCTGTATAGGTTTAATTAATAAAGTTTGTTTTTAAGCTGTATTTTTTTCAGTTCATGCATATCATTGTCTAAATTTATGAAAATGTATTGGAATGGTAAGCATTTAAACAACTTCAGGGAATAAGTTAGAATTGGAAGTTCTAAACAAGTGTAATTACTGTTGCATGAGTATTGTGTTCAAACCTGTGTTCCTCCTGGGAGCAGGCTGACTTCACAGAGTGCCTTTTTAATTGAAAGAAAAGCAACTATGCTTAGGGAGTAGTTCTTACTTCTTCTTGGGTTCACCTTGGAGGAATCACTTCCATTTTTTGGGTCTCCGTTTTTTATCAGTTGAGAAATTCAGGATATGTATATTTTTGGGGTCTTTTCAGCTTTTTTGTATCTGTGATTTAGACACAAATATTTGCTTCTGCCTTTTTCACCCCTGAAGACCAGTACCTGAAAATTAGTTTTGTGGTTGAGATGACAAACTTATTTAACATAATTTATCCAACAAATGTGGATTCAGTAATCCATAGAGTGTGTCCATCACTGAATTCACAGTAAAGTGCCATTCATAGGGAGCCTAGATTCGAGAACAGAGGTAGGCAATTGTTTTCTGCACTGGGCTAGACTATCACCTTTGCAGATCATTCTCTGCCTACTTTACTTTGGAACAGAAAAGCATTCACAGACAGGACACCAGTGTGTATAGCTACATAAACACTTTATTTACAGAATTATATTTTGGGTCTGATTTTGCCCATAGGTCATAAGTTTTAGCTTCCTGGCCTAGGAAGTAGAGTTATTCAGTTAATATATAAACAAACAGATAAAGAATATTTAAGTGGTGAGAAGTACCAGCTTCACTGAGTTATAAGGTCAGTGAGAGACTCAGCACTCAGCAATGACTCAGTATTTCAGGTCAAAACATATGTGCAGCTTAATATTGGCTAGGTTTCCTTTGAGGCTTGAAATACAGGATACTAGTTAAACAACAACAACAACAACAACAAAACCCTGACCTTAATAAGAAACAAAATTTAGATTAAGATGTGCAAATACCAACACATAATTCATCACAACTGGGTGTAGGCTTTGCTATTCTAGAATTTAGAATGAGTTACTGAATCATGGTGGTAACTATGACCTCTCCTGAGTTGTGGGGTGAAGGACTGCTGAAGCAGACAGATTTCCAGAAATTGATCACTGATACTACTATTTAAATGTATGGTATTTGGTTACCTGTAGTTAATCAACAATATTCTTATGATTTCTGTTTTGCTCCTCTTCAGTCAATATTTTTGTAATTTCTGTTTTGCTCCTCTTCAATCACTCTCAACTTACAGATCTTCTGTAATTGGAAATGGTTCAGAACCAAGAAAACAGATTTAATAATTTAAAAATATATTTGGGAAAATTCAGATGCATCTCTTACTGGTTATCAAAGACCAAAAAATAAAAAAAAGAAAGAAGTTCATTTGCTTTGTGACGCCAGGCTTCTTAAAAAACTGCAGCAACTTAGCGATATTTCTTTGTGCAGAAGCGAATGTACAGACCTGTCCAGGAGACTTATGAATAGCAAAGAAAACAATTCTACTATCCAGAGACTATTGTGCTCTGTAGCTGTGGTGGTGACAGTGCCTTCCTCTGCCGTCACCTTTAGTTCTTTGCTTTTTGTGATGAGCTGGTCTGTCTGGTGCAGGGGGAGCTTGAGCAGATCTTGGCCCTGCCTTCCTATGTGATTGGTTCTCCAAAATCAGGCATACAGCGGGATTCTTGGGCTGATGGAGAAAAAAGGACCCCTAAAATGGTGTGTCTAGATAAAGGGTTTGTGACATTTAGATTTTCTGTGAGGTGGGCCTCAGCAAACAGATATTTTGATCTTTGACCCCAAGGAAATTAACAGCAGGATTTTGATGCCTGTGAAAAACAGACTATATGCCTTCATGACAAAACCAGACACATGTAACACACACTGCATGTCCTTTCTTTCTTTGTTTCAACAGTCAACAATAGGCCACCTGAGGATGCTGGTCAACATTGCCTGAGACAAAGGGAAAAGAAATGAATACTTATTGTGTACTATGATGGGGGGATTTTATATACCTTATCTTGCTTAATTTTTATACTTCCCTATGTGGTAGGAATTTTTAAGCCATGCGACTTAGGAGAAAATCAAGGCTCAGAAGTTAAGTAGGTTAAATAACTTGCTCCAAGTCATGTACTCAATAACTGACCAGAGATTTAGCTGCAGTTCTTACTCTAGCTCTTTATATGCTACAGTGCTTTCAAATAGCTTACTGCTGAATAGCCAAGCTATTTCACTAACAATTCAAAGAGAGAAATAGAATTGCAACCTAGTCCATATTGGAGTCTAATGCAAAGTCTTCCATTCATAGGTAGGGAAGATAATGACTTTATACACTGACTCTCAGTCTTAGGGGCACATTGGAGTCACTTGGGAGAGCTTAAAGAAATGCTAATGTTTGTATTTCATTCCCTGTGATTTTGCTTTGATTGTCCTGGGGTGTGTGACTTGGGCACTGAGTACATTTTAAAGTCCCCCAGGTGATGCTAGTGTGTAGCCAGCCAGGACTGAGAGCCACTGTCCTAGAGGTATGGCATGAGAAGGGTTGCCATCCTCTAGCAGACTTTTCTGGTTAACAGAGGACTTAAGTTATACAGACAATTATGCCTGAGACATTAAAAAGATAATCTCTGACTTCTGGTTGCAGCAGCTTTTTGTCCAAATTACAGTATTTTCATGATACCCTCTTAGACTGCATCCCTTAAGAAATGCTATAGAGCATGTCCCTGTGGAGCATGATTTTAATACATTTTAGCTATGACTTTGGGATTTAACTTTTGGGATTTTGCTGTAGAAAGAAAGCATCACACTCCAATAATTAAAAAGTATGGCTCATAACACTTCAGAAAAATCAGGGGTAGATGACATCAAACTTGGATAGTATTCCCTCTGATTTTTAATTCTGGAAGAAATGTCTAAATTAATCGAATAACTCTGGATGGAATCTTAAAGTAAAGGCATGGGAAAAGTCTCATTGAATTCAGAGAGCAAAAGGAAAAATTCTGGTACACTTGAGTCTTACTGCATAGTTTTGTTTAATCTTTTATACCAGCTCAGCTAAAATGAATGACACGTGAAAGCAAATGGTCCTTGGATTGGTGGCAGTGGCTGGTGTTTTTCAAGAAGATTTGGTTTTACTTGGAGCCCTAGTGGTGTGGTAGTTTAGCGTTCATGAAACATATTTACATACATAACATGATAGAATAATTGTAAAATAACCTTATTTCTTCACTATTTAATGGATGCATGCCATTTGAAATACAATTTGTAGTTGATCTTCTCCTCCTTTGAATACAGGTTGATCTTATGATTTACTTCAGTTAAGAGACTGGTGTAGACAATGTCATGCTAGTCATGTCCCTAGGTGTCAAGAGGGCTTACATACTTTCTCAGCTTCTGTAATGGTCTGGACTTGACTATTGGAGGCAAGAAGCCACATAGAGTACAACTAGTCATCCAAGTGATGCTCTGCTAAGTCAGTCAACAACCAGTTGACCACCACACACGTGCTTAGAATATAAAAACAGTTACATCAAGTCCAGCTAAATTCAGCAGCCTTTCTAGCCCTCCCATGACCTAGGAGAAATAAATTAAGTTAGTGCAGCAAAAGACAACTGATACCCCTACTCATGCAATTTTTGTAATCCCTTTCTAGAGTAGAGACAGGTTCTGAGAAGTTATATTAGGATGTAGTTTATTGTGGAAAGGGTAGGTGCTTTCAAATTGTGCACGTTTTCAGACAAGGGAGATACCTCTGGTTCTCATATCTATTAGTTATAAAGCCTTGGAATGTTTATAACATTTTCTGAGTCTATTTCTTGACTCATAAAGTGGAGATATTAGATTATTGCTTATAAAGTTGGTGTGAGGATTAAAGGAGAAAACCTGTATAAAGATCCAAGGTCATGGTAGATTCTTTAGCTGTTACATTGGTGATGCTGAGACTTGCTCATGATTACATGACCAGAGGGGTGAGGGAAAAAAATTCACATCTTCAAATGCCTAATTCAATAGTCTTCTCTATTTCTTTTTTACCCTCCATTTCTCTTTCATATTCCATCTCTCAGCTTCTTGATGTATTTAGTTTATGTTATCAAGCTACCAGCACTTCTACTTAATTTTTAAAAATCTTGTCCTTTTATAATCATTTTCATCCTCAGCAATCATTATTACATCTTGTCCAGCCCTTGATTACTTAGTCTGTGTTTTTGAGTATACAGATTTATTCTTGCATTTTCACTTTATTGCAATAAAATGAACTTCTTGGATAAATGTTTTATTTCTGAGTTGAAACATTCTGTGCATTTGTTTATTATATTTCCACATGCAGAAGATTTCTCTTTGCTATCTCCTGAGAATCAATGAGCAAGCAAGGATGCATTGTTGCACACAATCAAATGTGTGGGTGGCCAGTGGACATTACCTAATAGTGGGTAACTATAGGAGCAAGAGCTGAGTGGGGAAAAACAAAACAAAACACACAGTACATTTCAGAATCCCACTGTCTAAAATCCTGGAGAGAAAGGAAATATATATAAAGATTATTTGTGGAAACAATTATTCAGTACTGCTGGTTTCATCAAAATGTCTTTTAGCTAAAATCTGGAAGCCTACTATTAATCAAGTTGCCTTGGGAAAGATCACTACTTCCCTCAGGATCCCACTTTTAGCATCAAAAGGCAGATGTTTTTCTAGATAAGAAGCAAGCATTTTTAACAGCAACATTCAGAGTTTAGTCAGCAAGAAATACCCAGCTTAATTTACGGTCATGGCTATATTTTTCCCTCTTGGAATTATTAACTCCAATGATGCTAACAAGAACTAGTCCCTTGCCTTCCAAGGTTGCTGGTCTTTTTTAGTTCAAGCCTCTCTATCCTTTTTAGTTTTAATCTGGGCTAGTCATTAAAAGTCTGCTGATTCAATCTACTTTATGTATAATTATTTGCCTGCATTAAAAAAAAGTCAGTAACTGTGTATCTTTAAGCATAATTTTTAAAAACCAACCCCCTGAAAGTATGGCTTGCTATATTTGTGCTTTCATTTTATATTTCCTTTCTCTATAAAAATTACCTTTGATATTCCCATATGCCGTAAAACTGAAGGTTAATTTTGAGCTGAAAATTACATAAATGGAATATTCTGGATTTGTTTAATATAGAAAAATGGTATTTAGCTTTGAAGAAAGAAAATCAGATCCTCATTTGGATTGTGGTTTAAGATAAAAATATTTTAGTTTCTCTTTTACTTTTCCTACATAGCTGTTGAATTGTTTTCTTAGTCATTCTATGTGGTATGTTCCTCTCTCTTACTACCTTTAAAACCTCATCCAAGTGTTGTTGTCTCTGTCCTTTTTGGATCCTGTTTGCTTATAGAATTATTACCCAACCTCCAACCTTTTCTTTTGAGCCTATGTTTATCTTTGGAACTCAGATGCATGTCCTGAGACATCAAAAAAATAGGTTTTGTGTTTTGATTCATTCAGTCACACTGTATGTTTTGATTGATGAGTCAGTCTATTTATATTTAGGGTGATTATTGATACATGAGAATTGATTGTTACTGCTGATTTGTCTTTAGTTTTCTGGTTCTATTTCCATATTTATTTTTTGATGCATTTTCTTTTCTTTATATTTCTTTATATAGGTGATCTCCTTTCAACATTGTAGAGAGGCAGTGTTCACAAACTCCTTCAACTTGTTTCTGGGAAGCCCTTTATTTCCTCCCTCTGATCTGAAGAAGAATCTTGTAGGATGTAGTATTCTTGGTTGGCAGTTTTAATCTTTAAGTATTTTGAGTACATCATTCCATTCTTTCCTCAGAGAAGGAAACCCATAGAGTTTCCTTGGAGAAATCAGATGAAAACCTGATGGGGGTACCTTTATAGGTTATCTGCTTTCCTTCCCTGTCCTTCAATATCCATCCTTTGTCTTAAAATCTGGCTAGTTTCATTATTATGTGTCTTGTTATAGGTCTCATTTAATTTAGAGACAGTCTTTTAGCTTCATGAGTTGTCTTCATTTGTTAAAACAATTGTACACATCAAGTGAACTCTTGAACTATATTATACTATAACTCTTGAACTATACTATAAAATTTGAACTATTTTAAGAAATTATAGGAGGGCATCTGAGTACCTTACCATTGTGTCACTTTTTTTCCTTTGTGTTAATTTTTTCTTTGTGTTGAAGATTTGATACATATGAATAATTTCCTTTTCATGGACACATGGTAAGATTACATTTCCCAATATCCTTTGCAGATGATTGGGGCCATATGCCTGGGTTTTCTTAAGTGAAATTTGGTTGAAAGTAGTGGAGGCGTGGTCATAAAAGCTACCATGCAATCTTATACATTCAATTTCCCTTTCTAGGAAAGACCATGAGTTGGGGATGATAGTATCAAAAGATCCAAGGAATCCTAATTCCTGATATATAGCTAAGTTCTTGGTTATCCTGTACTTTTTTGACATCAAAGCTATATCATTTCATTCATGCAGTTTAAAGGAAAAAAGTCCCTATTTCCTTAGTTTGTTGTATTGATATTTTAATTTTGTAGGTATAAAAAATAAATGGCATGGTAAGATGAAAACTTAAAAGTAATGACATAAGTCAAAAGGAAATTATACACGAGATAAAGGTTAAAGAAAGAAAAATTTAATATTTAGAGGTTGGACAAATGAAACACTGACAAGTTGCTTTTCAAAGATCATTTCTAAGTGAATGTTTCCAAAACTTGATTATATGCTCTAGTGTTAAACCAATGCTTTTTTCAAATGCTAAAACAAATGATTCCCGAACAGTCCAGCTTGTTTCCCAATACAGCTTAAAATGGAAAAGAAAATATTAGTGCAGTTAAGCATGTATTACAGTAATAGAATTTTCCCCTCCATTTCCTTCAGTGACATTGCTTAAATGGAGTGTTGAGCAGCCATATACAATACATTATTTTTATAAATCTTAATTTGAAAAAATGGTATATTTTTTCACCAGCTTTTTCAAGATTGATAGACTTTGATCAATATGACGCAAATCTTATTGAGAAATCACAGGCAAAATACAAGATAAACACACTTTAAATTTAAAGTACAGTTTGTTCTGGTAACCAGTTTGTAATGACAAATCAGTGGGAACCTTAATTACTGAATAGAATCCATGTATTTGCCTGGGATGGTACCAGGCTTTCCACCCATCCATTTCCATTCACCCACCCAATTGCTGCCTCTACTTCATAATATGCTCTCCCATATCTCTACTTTGTGAACAGTCTTTGAATATTCTCATTTTTGCAAATGCCACTGCACTATTTTGGTGAGCATATTAGAGATTCATTAAACTTTATTACTTTGAAATTCATATTCATTCTTAGGTTTAATTTATATCTTTCTGCTTTTGAATTTTCAAAAATGGACTGGATAACAAGGGGAGAATTTGAGAAATTCTAAATAATTATCCCAGCTTGGCCACTACCAAATTGCATAATTGCAAGTAAATTATTCTTCTTTGCTCAATCTTTATTTTACTGTCAGGAACTGACAACTACTATTTATCTCTAAGTAGATTATTCATTTTGATATGTCCTTTAAAATGCTAGGAAAACACATTATGATGTGAGGACAATATGATGTGGTTCTCTGCATCAAGAAAACTGGGTGCAAGTCTAGACTGTCATTTATTAGCTTAAAATCTTAAGTCATTTAATATCTATGCCTGTCTCATCAAATATGAACTGAGATAATCTTATTACTATCACAGGGTTGAAATGAGATCACATTGACAAGTACCCAGTACAGTACTCTTCTGTAATACATATTTGTGAACTGAAGAAATTTCATCTCTTCCCTATTTTAAGAAACAAGTCTCTTTCATTCTTACCTTCCATATAGCAGCAGTGGGTGACATAACCTCTGAATAGTCAGTCAGTTATCTGTTGATGCAGGGTGATTCCAAATTTATGCTGAATAAAGAATTTAATTCTTATTTCACTAACTTCAAGAATAGAGAAAGGAAAGAAAGAAGGATCCTTTGACTAACTACTTATAATTCTACAAGAAAATCAGTCCAGAATGCAAAAGTCCTGTCAACTTATCCTCCCTCCAAACATTTTGATAGAGTTCATTGTGTTTGCAATAATATTCAAACTTGCTGAGACCCAGAGAACATGACAAAACAGAAAGTAGACTGACTCTTTGCCACACCAGCACCCCCTCTCTGCATAGCAAAAGAAACTACCAGTAAAATGAAAAGGAGACTAGGAGAACATATTTGCATAAAACACATCTGACAACGGACTGATATCCAAAATCTATAAAGAATTCTTGTGATTCACAAAAAGAAAAGAAATCAGTTAATCAAAAAAGAGGCAGAAGAGCTAAATATTCACTTCTCTAAAGAAAACATGCAGATGACCAACAGGCATGTAAAAAGAATTCTTATTATCACTTATCATCAGGGAATTGCAAATCAAAATCACAATGAGATATTATCTCATACCAATGAGAATGATCTTGGTTGGGAAACCGTGTTGACAAGAATGTGGGGATGTAGATTGCTGTAGCCCCTAAGGGAAAACAGTAGGGAAGTTTCTCACAATATTAGAACTAGATCTATCATATGACCAGTAATTCCACTCCTAGGTATCTATTTAAAGAATACACAAACACTAATTTGAAGAAATATATGTACTTCTGTGTTCATTGCAGCCCTATTTATAGTAGCTAAGTTATAGAAACAATCTAAGTGCCCCCAAATTGAGGATTGGATCAGAAAAATGTGGTATATACTAACAATACAAATACAAATAAATAATATAAAATATTCAGCTATAGAAAAGATTAATGCTTGCCATTTCCAGCAACATGGATGGAAGTAGAGGAGATTATGTTAAGAGATATTTGTCAGAAAGACAAACAGTGGATGGGATCATATATGTATACTATAAAGAAACATAACAAAGGGTCAGCTAAAATCAAACCAACGATAAACTCTTACATCTGACTGCAAAACTGAGGCAGCCAGAAGGGGAGGGTGGTGGGTGGCGTGAAGAGGCAGAGGGACCAGTGGAACATTGTGGAGAATTATTGGGGCAACGGTGGTGAACATGAAAATATACATTTGTAGACTATCCCCAAGTCAGATACAATGATGAATGTCAACTTTACCTCAATAACCATATTTTGAAAAAAAGTCAATGTAAATAATTACTTCTTGAATATTTATGTTAGTAAAATAGAACAATTAGATATTTTCCTACAGAAATAAAAAAAAGTATGCTTATTGAAAGCAAAAATAGCAATAAATAAAAGTCTCCTGATTATGTTTCTCTTTCCTGTGGATTTCTTTGCATGATACCTTTGCGTGATTTCTTTATTTGCAGTTTTAGATTTTTTTCATGTTTGAGACCAAAAGTCTAGATCAGTTCGGTGTAATATAGCTATAATGTAATTGAAATATAGTAACCACATTAAAAAACAAGTCACAAATAAAATTTTTATTTTATTTAATGGTATATCTAGAATATTATCACTTTAACATAGATCACAGAGCTTATGAAATAGTTCACATTTTATATTGTTTTTAAAATATGCTGTGTGTTTTATATTTATAACTTATTTCCATTCAGATTAAACAAAATAGCCACAAATGGCTAATCAACAGACTAGACTCAGTAAACACCCATGGCTAGAATTACTCCATTGATAGTTGTTCTCCAGGTGTGCCAGGTCATATTTTTCATTTGAAAACATATAATATGTATTTATTATACTTAATATATATAAGTATATATATTATATAATTATGTAATATTATAAGTATATATCTTAGTACATATAAGTATATATATAATATAGGTGTAGTATTATATATAAAACATTTATTTTTGATTTGAAAGATAGCATTGTTTATGGGCTGCCTCTTCTCATAACTTGTAATGTTTTTAGATGTACACACATACACACAACATACATGTGTATCTGTATATAATTTGTCCTTGTAATTTTAATTCTCCCATTAGTTTCTCTTAGAACTTTAAATACTAACCCTAAAACTCTTTTTCTCATTCTTCAGCTTCAGTAATAGCTCAGTTATAACTCTTGACCCCTCACTTTACAATGTTACTACTTCTGCCAGACTCTGCACATTTCCTGTCTTTCTCTGACCCAGCTTTTGTCAGTCACACTTATACAGAACCTGGGTGGTAAATATTTGCAATTGATTCTGCAATCATGTGTTTTAATCTTTCTAAAATATTATACAGACAGTGAGTGAATCTCTGTGTAATTCTGATTAATATTAATGGGGATGTAGTTAATCAGAACTTGATCTTCCTAGAGCTGAGGATCAAACAGAAAAGGAGTTTCCTTACTGTCAGTCAATAAATCATGTAGTAATGGTTTTTGATAATGGAATGAAGTATCAGATACTAATTTGAACTGGGATTTTATTATTTTATGATTCCATGCCTGGAAGTTAAATATAGTAAGGAAATAGCTTCACGTTTTACATGTAAATGATTTTCCGTCCTTCTGAAAAGCTGGTTCTTTATGAATCTGGGTTATGTTCTGCAAAGATCAAGTGCTCAGAAACCAGATTCAAAGAAAACAGGATCAGAAATGTCATTTGGATTTTAGTGATTTTAGGAGCTGAGATCATTCACAAAAAAAGAGTATATGCAGTGATTTTTGTTTTTAAAATTAGAATTTGGTATATTAAAACTATAAACTAAAATACCTTTGATTGAACGTGCATTCAATTTCTAATTACTGTTATTCTATTTATTAATCTAGTAAATGTAACCAATTACTTTATGAGCTTATTAATTAACTTGATTAATTATAGGTCCATAAATATTTTAAATCTTGTAGATTTGCTTTTCTTAAGAACTAAATGCCTGTAACAAGTAAATCACTTTAAGTACTTAAAATACTCTAGTTAATTTATTAAATCAAATAACTTGTAAATCTCAAATTCTTTTGTTTGTAGTAATAGGATATACAAACATAGGCAAGTTTATATTTTCTAACTTAAATCCTAAGTCTAAAAACCAGCTATTTTAAATTGCATATTTTAAATTGGAATTGTCAAAACTATCTGTCAGATGCTTTCATGTACCAGATAGTCCAAGCAATTTAAAAATCTTGATACCAGGGATTTATTTATTTTATCATCTCTATTTGTCTCTCATCCTTCTGGGCTTTAAAAATCCCTCACCTACTGAAGCAAGGATCACTGTCCTAATCTCACTGGTTGGTATCTGAAATAATCATTGGGTCACTTTTTTTCAGGGGACAGAATTTGGACACTAAAATGCTTTCTGCTTATCTCCTCACCACTGAAAAATCTTCATTGTATTCTAATAAATGACCAAGAGTGTGAAAGAGGTCATAATTTTATCATCTAAGTAGTTTTGACTTTGTGGTCTCTTGACAGCACTGTGGGGATCTTCAAGGCCCCCACCTCACTTTGAAAACCACTGTGGTGATTTATTCAAGTGCAGATTGACAGGGATAGAGATTCAGAGCATTTAGATGAGTGCCAGAGGCTTCAGAAGAGATGGTTTTAATTAGAAGCCCTTACACACCCCCACTGTGCACACTACCTAGTCCCGCCAGTGCTCTCTGTTCCTTTAAAATGGGACTCTTGGTATATTTTCCACACCTTCCTAACTCTGAACCTGCCATAGTGTCTTTCCTTGGGACTGGAAGTTGCTTGGGTGTGGGGGCATGCATGCGCATGGGCACCTTCCGTGCACACTGTCAGAGAGCTTTGCTTCCTGGCATTCAAAGGTGTTTGTTCATACCTGGCAGAAGTGAGCAGGTGAGGGCATGGCCCTGGTGGGACTGTTCAGCTTTTTCATTCAGGCACCAATTTATACACACCCAAACATACATTATTTCTTTGAACTTAGGGAAGGGGGTGCCATTTTCCTCATTTGCTCCAAGGTGCTGTATCTGTTAGAGGCAACTATACAGATTAGATATGCTCTTTGGGAAGAGTATTCTTGCATCAGTGTGTGTCAGTTTTGAATAGAGAGTGACAAGTTTCAAGCAGATCAGTAGAAAAATTAGTTAGGATGATCTATGTTTATAGAGTGCATGTTTGTCAAATTCCTAAACTAATGTGCTGTATAAAGTGGGGAATTCCCTAACAATTCTAAATTCACCTTCTCAACCTTAAATTTACATTATTCTTTAGCATCCCCATTTAACTGCATGTATAATTTATTACCATTTCCCCCCCATGGTTAACAAATTTGCTGTTAGCCCTAAGGGACTTTTCTGTGCTTTAGAACTACCCTTGAATCTTAAAGACATTTTGCTTGTTTCAATTTCATGCTCAAACACCACAGTGGCCACAGTGGCGCAGTGGCTGGTGGCACCACCTATCTCCAGTGGCCTTCCAATGCTCAGGGATTGATCTGAGAATGAATGGAAATTCAGAGCAGGTTCCATATTCCTCACAGGCTAAATGCAAACTAGCATTTTGCCAGTTTGCATTTGCCTTAGGCATCTCGCTGTACTTCCTACCATCCCTCATGTGCCCAGTCACTGCCTTGCTGGGAGATTTTCAGGTACCTGGTGGGAATAAGCAAAATTGACAATTTGTGAAGTCCCGGTAGTATGCTGTTTTAACTTAAAAACCATTTAAAATCATTAAATGGTATTTAAATATTTCTCCTCTCTTTCTAGACTTATAGAAATGGAAGTCTATCAAGGAAATAAATAATGCTACTTTGGTTGTATGATGAAAACAGTGTACTTGAGTTTTGCAAAAAGGTGTAATATTTTTGTACTGTTTTATGTTAAGAACCATATCTTATGTATGTTTTCTTCTGTTGGTTGTAAAGGAGAAGAGTTAGAGCTGTAATTAAGATTAAGTTCCTCTTGAACTTCTGTATACTTTGTGAAGGTAGGGGCCAGAGGTTGTTTTTTTTTTTTTTAACATTTTTTATTTATATTCATGTACTACATTATGAAATGTAGTGTATTAAATGAAAATAAAAGAATGAAAAATATTGTGTTCTTTCCTTATAATGGCATTAATGTAGTATTATAGTATAGATTTGTGTGTGTGTGTGTGTGTGTGTGTGTGTGCATGCATGTGTATATATGAGGGAGAGCATACAGGACAGCTCTGAAGAGTTCTTGCATGTAGATTGTGGCAGAAACCCACACATTTCTCAGTGGCCTCAATGATGCATGTGACCAGGGCTTGTATCATTGTCTCCATTTCTGAGCTCCTCAGTGCAGAGCAACCCCATCTGTGACTTTCTGTCTTAAGAGCCTTCTACCTTGCTGGAAATGAAGTTTGGATTAATAGAATCTGTAGTCACATGGCTTAACAGTTGCATGGACTGAACTGTTCCTTAAGCTCCTTTCCACCTCAGTCTCTCAATTCATATGTTGAAGTCTGAAGTTCTAAGATACACATATGGAGGAATCCCTTGGAGTGTTTCATCCTGCCTATCACCCCCAAAGGTGGTGGTAGGAGGCTGTGCTGAGAATTCACTTTCATCTTAAAATGCCTGATCACATTTTTTTACAATACCTGAATTCAGCAATTTGGCCAGCTACCAGGTGTATATACTGGAATATGATTACCATGTGATTAGGAGCTTGATTATATTTTGATCTATGATGCATATCTGGCAAATAACCAAATACCTGTTAATAAAGTTGATATACTCATGCAGTTGCTAAGTGTCCTTGCATGTGACAAGCATAACAGTCTTCATATTAAGCCTCAGTCAGTTTCTGCATCAAATTCTGTGTGTCTTCTGGCACCAGGTATATTATTGACACGTGAACAGACAATGAAGGTACAGTGTTTTCTTGGCTGCTAGTACCAAAATGTTATAGGCTGAACTATTTCTTACGCAAATGCATACATTGATATTCTAATCCCAAGTATCTCAGAATGTGATCTTTTTGAGAAGAGCTATTGCCGATGTAATTACTAAAGATGAGGTTATGGTGGAGTGAGATGAACCCCTAACTGAATATGATTGGTGCCCTCATCCAAAGAGAACTTTTGGACACAGACATACACATAGGGAGGCTTTCATGTGAAGATGAAAGCAAAGAGTGAGGTGATGTTTCTACATACCAAGGGATGTCAAAGATTATCAGCAAACCAGTGGAAACTAGTGGAGTGAACTTGATTCTTTCTTACAACTTCCTCAGAAATATCCAATCATTCTGACATATTAATTCTGGTCTTTGAGCTTCCATACCAGTGAAGCAACATATTTCTGTTGTTCACACTACTCAGATTGTGCAACTTTGTTACTGCAACTCTAGGAAACTTAATATGCTGGTTTTGCAGAGCAACTTTGTTACTGAAACTCTTGTAAACTTAATATGCTGGTTTTGCAGAATGAACAAAATTATTAATGAAGGAATATTGTCTAAGTCTTTGGACTCATCACTACTTCTCATGCTTTTGTGCTATTATAATTTTTCCTTATCCCAGCACATCATCTTTCCCTTTCTTTTGAATGAAGTTGTACAAGGTCTGTAGTATCTAGAAAGGGAGTTGATAGCCTACTTTGACGGGTATGCAGATATTTATCCAATGGCCTTCCTATATGTTCACAAAGTTCAGTTCTACCAAATTTGAGACATTAGAGGTTTCATGTATATAGTAAAGGCAAACACTGAAGAACATTGAACATATCCAGTGAGATAAAATACAGCAAAGCTGCAACTAACTAGAAAACTTGAGAGGAAATAACGTTTGAATGAAGGATCTTCTATGTCATACATAGGAGAATGTCTAATTCTGTAAATAATACAAGTTATAAATAACTAGCACTAGAGTAGCAAGGCCAGTTATTTAAAACTATTTTGAACTGAGTTGATAACGGGGGTGGGGAAGGAACCCACCTGGAGTTAACGGCGCCCATCCCAAAGTCCTGAGAGCGGACTGAGGCTCTCGCGGACGAAAGAGGCAGCTGCAAAGGGGACTCCGACCCTGCTGAGAGAAGCAGGTAGCCCACCCGCACCACCTGAGACAGGTAGGATACGCTCCCTACCTGGAGCAGACTGTGGCGTCTCCCGGCTGTTGTCACGGAAACAGCCTGGGAAGGAGGCAGCCTGGCCATTTGCATCTGTATGGACCCTGCCTATTCAACCTAACTTTA